>LZPO01034924.1:313762-348216 GCA_001675575.1 Neotoma lepida
TCTGTAACTAGAACAGAAGAAAGTCCGCATAAAGATTTAAAGGATGCTAATCTGTAACTAGAACAGAAGAAAGTCCGCATAAAGATTTAAAGGATACTAATCTGTAACTAGAAAGTTGGGTGGTTTTCTGATCCCCAGTGGAGAACATTAGCCAAATGTTTCCAGCTCAGCTAGGAACCTTCACTTTTTATTTTATTTCTTTTTGTCTAATTACAGGAGACACATGAGATTAACATCACCATCTCCAACTTCCAGACCAGGAAAACGAGGCACAAGAGATTTAGATAATTTTTCAGTGACATTTAGCTAACCCATGGCTGAGCACAATTTGAACCCACCATTGTAAGTCTGACTCAAAAATTTAATTTCTTTCCCATCATCCTAGCTTCTTCTCTGTAATTTCTACATTAGTCAGTTCTAGAGGTTTCTTTAACCTTTTTCCAATGAAGACTTAGTGGCAGAATCTATAGGTAAGAGAATTCTGTACTGTCTGTATACAGAGTGTAGTGACTCCTGGTGTTTGAAGTGAAGGGGATGTCGGGGAGGATTTGGGAACAATGATTTGTAGCCGGTTTGCAAAGCTAAGCATGTGTTGGCCTTATGAATTGTCTGCCCTGCTGTCAAATCGCAGGTTTTCTAGACTGTTGTTCTTAGAAGAACCTTTCATTTNCTGAATCCACGCTGAAAGAAAAAAGAAAAGCCAACCCATTTTCATCCAATATTTAGACATGGTAAAATAGTTGTATATGCTCAATTGGCTATCTGATGGGACTTGGGGTACACTAGGGTGGGAGAGAAGCTGCTTCACTGGGACAAGGTGAAACCATTCATCCTGTTTTTTTCTAGCTGGTGACCTGGGCTGCAGGGAAAAGAGGAGGAAGACCACAGCTCACACAGGGCAGAGGAAGTGCATGGTTAATGCACATTATGGAAACTAAGCGTGGAAGTTCCATGCTAATTATGTAAGGGCTGCATGTCTTACACAGCCCAGTGAGGATCTGATGCTGCCTTTGCTGGCCTGCAGCTACATGGCTAATTGATGCCTAGCTTGCAGTGTGTCTCTGGAGGTGAAATCTGAAAACCAGGCACTGGCCAGATACAGCAGCCTGCTGCTGATATTTATTCTTGACTTGTTTGTCAAGATTCCGTGAGCCTGAAGAGGGAGGAGATTCCCACTCCATCTTCTCCTAAAACATATTACACATGTGCATTAGTGAGGTGCCATAGCTAGCATCTGTGGGGAGTAATTTTAATTTTCTAGCCACTGCATCTAAGGTTTACTGTGCTCAGTTATATAATCAGAACAATGAGATTCAAATTCAAACATGAATTTATGTGTAGATATCAAACCCTAGGGGTGGTCTGATGGATGGTTTTGATTGTCAGCTTGAGTAGGTTTAGAATCTGCTAGAAGACTGATGAGGTTCACCTCTGAGGTGTCTGTGAGGTAATTCCCTATGAAGGCATTTCCAGAGAGGCTTAACTAAGGAGGGCAGACCCACTCCGAGTGAGAGGCACTTCTCCCTAGGCTGTCGTCTGCACAGANTAAAAGGGAAACAGAAGCAAGCCAGTTCAGTGCAGTCATCCACTTTCTCTGCTTCTTGACTGCCATGATGTGAACAGTTCTGCTCCATCACTCCCCACCCCCAGTNATGAAAAGACACCTTTGAAACTACAAGCAAAGTGATTCCTGTTTTAAGTAGTTTATGGGCATTTTGGTCACACTGATGCAGAAGTGATTAACACAGGTGGAGAGTGGCCCGGTCACTGCCTTATCTGGTCCCACTCTGATGACTGGAACTTTGATATTTCATGGAGTTTACTCACAAATAGCACTTCGTGTTTCTAGAATGGACTGGAAGCCACCACCATGTGACATGAAGAATCTTACTCATACCAGCTTAAAGGAATCAATCAGAGGCCTGGAGAGAAGGCTCAGCGGGCAAGACTGCTCACCACACAGGTACGAAAACCTGAGTTTGAATCTCCAACACTCATATAAAAAGCTGGGCATGGCCAAATGCAAGCTTGAAACCCCAGTGCTATGGGTGGTGGATACAGGAGGATTACTAGGGCTTGCAGACTGCCAGCCTAGTTCCAGGCTCAGTGAGAGACCCTGCCTCAAGGGTATAAAGTGGAGAGTGATGGAACAAGGCACTCAGTATCCTCTAGTCTCTGTATGAGCAGAGACCCCCCCACTTATGTGTACATAGAACACACACACATAAACACACACACACACACACACACACACACACACACACACACACACACACACACACACACACACACACACCCCTAACCATTGTTAGATGGTCAAGATTCTTGTGTCATCCATTAAACCATTGATAGTTTCTTTCCAGTTAGCCATAGTGAAAAATGTTCCTGCATTTACAGCATGGGAATTTGAAAATGCTCCAAATCAGAGCTTTTAAATTTCTTTTGGAGAGATGGCTGACTAGCGCATCCCACTGCAGAATCGCCATTCACTACCTACAGCTATGTCAAGAATCTGCACTCCAGAGTCGGTTAAGATGGTTCAGTGAGAAAAGAACTTGGTGCCAAGCCTAACAGCCTGAGCTCAGTCTCTGGGACCCACATGGTGGAAGGAGAGAACTGACTTCTCCAAGTTATCTTCTGACTACAGGTGTGCAGCATGGCGTATGTTCATCCACACAGACACACAGCAGACAGACACATAAGAACTAAAAATGTAATAAAGAATATGAGCTTCAGAATGAGACTCAGGTGGGTGGGATATTCAGATGTGGGACAACTTAACAGTAACATAACCTCAGGCAAAGTATTTAACCTCTCTGAAGCTCAGATTCCCAGTTCCTAAGGAGGTACAGTTCAGAAAGAGCTATGTAGAGATGCTTCTGAATGCCAGGCACAGAGAGGTCTTGAGGAATACCCACAGAACACGTGACTTTGGAATAATGGCTTCCATGTTGAGAAGGAATCAGAGATCACACTCAAGGGCATCAGGGGCAGAGCAACAATTGATTAGTAATGTCTGTCATGAATGTTGGGAAGGGTGTTGTGGTACCACAAGCAACAATAACAGCCAATACTGAGCAAGCCTTTCTAAATGCCAGGTGCTCTTCACAGTGATTTGTTCTCTATAATAATAACTTGGCTCATTCCAATAGTCTGGTTAGGCAGTTTTTTTCTACTGGGGTGATGTCCCATACCAAAGCTATTTGGCCAAGTCTGGAGACTTTTCTGGTTGTCAGGATTGAGGTGAATGTGGATGGATAGTATTGGCACTGAAGATCTGATGAATACCCAACAATGCAGAGGACAGATCCCTCCATACACAACCCCCAAATTACTGGCCTAAATGCAGTGGTGCCAAGGTTGAAGATGTCTGCAAGAACGAGTACTATCATTCAACGGTCTTGGTGGGAAGTGAGGTACAGAGAAGCCAAGGCCGTTGTTCTAGGTCATCCAGGAAGCAGATAACTTCCTAGGATTGAGCTAGACCTAAAGCCCCCCACTTCCTTTCTGCATGTTTAGTAAGAAGGTGGCAAGAAGCAGGGAAGGGAGAGCAAGAACTCAGGGGTTTGCTCTTACTTTGCTTTGCTAGTGCTGAAAATGCCCACTTCCCCAGCTGCCTCTTCCGAATCCCTGCTGTTAAAGTTCAGCTCTCTCTCTCAAATTTCCTCTGGCACCCAGAGTCCTCCTTCCAGCTGCTCCCTGCTTGCTGCTCCTGCCCAGTGCTGGCAGGTGATGGCCTGTGAGTGTGATTTGCTCTGACACACCACTGCTGCCAATGTTGCCTAGGAAAGTGAAGCTGGGAGGTGTTGCTGCTTCACGAGTATAAAATACCAGCTTTGCACGTCTCCCTAGGGAAGGCAGGGCTGGGAATGACTCTGGAGAATGGCAGTGCCTAAGAGTAGCTCTTTGTGGCATTCAGTGCTCTGCGTGGCAGTAGCTAACTGTCAAGTGCAGAGTGGGTGACTCACCTGGAGCCTTGGGAAGCCTGGGGTGGTGGAGCTGCCATGAAGCTCTGAGTCTTGGATCTGCCTCATGCTTCTAGGTGAGCAGGGATACTGTTTTGAGTGTGAATAGAGGAAGAGGAATGGTGTAAAACTTAGACTGGAGCTCAGCTCCAGTGGCTGTTCAGCAGTGTGCATGTAGCTGCACCTCTCTGAACTTCGCTCTTCACTTGTAAACATACTACAGGGGAGGTGGTGAGCATCACAACTTGTTAGCTATAGGCACAAACACAGATAAGGCTAAGATCTAAGAAGGCAAATTATGTTCTTTCTTATTTATGAAACCAAGTACTGTGTTGACGCAGATTCAAGGATCAAAGCCAGGCTCATCAGAAAAGAGTGCCCAATTGATTGTTATGCATACAGACATGTGGAAGACAGGTATGCACACGTGGTGTACACATCCAGGCTTGGTAGCTTCAGAAGTACTTCTTAGAAACTCTTATCACTGCTCTTTATTATTTAAGCCACTGTAAAGCCAAGGGAGAAATAGTTAACGATGGAGACCAGAAATCACTGAAGAAGAAAAAGAAGAAGAAGAAGAAGAAGAAGAAGAAGAAGAAGAAGAAGAAGAAGAAGAAGAAGAAGAAGAAGAAGAAGAAGAAGAGCTCATTTTCTTTATATTATGATTCCTAATGACCCAATGGCCTGCACTGCAGAGGGGTTTTAGCACGCTGAGACAGTAGGGGATTGGGAACCAAATGATTAGTGATAATTCTCTCCCCTGTTTGACATTTTCTGGCAGGCCAGGAATCCTCTGATGAGGGAGGAGTTAGTGAGGCCCAGAAGAGGGAGTCAGCTGAGAGGCAGATCCCAGACACAAGTGAGAATGGGGAAGCAAGTTGATATTAGCTGGAAAAATTGAAACCACCTCTAGTTGATGATCAAGGTGTTGGCTTTGTACACATCTCTAGACGTTCACCTTCAGGTATGAGCTTCTCATGCTTCCTCTGGGGATCACAGGCTGCATGAGATTCAGGCCTAGCCAGTCAGAACATCACTGAGTACGTTAAGGGGTAGTCACATGATCAAAGTGAAGTTGAAAATTAAATGCTGGCATTTTTGTGGAATGCCTGAGAAAACAGTTCTTTCCATTAGCCTTGCTGAACCCAGCAGGACAGTAGCTCAGATTTCCTGAGGCCGTTTTTGTCAATACAAGGGAGACAGCCTGACAATGAAGCCACAATGGAGCAAAGTAGAGATGACGGATGGCAGGATGTAGCTTTTCAATGGCACCATTCAGGTTTCTAGAAGCAGCCATGTCTGCAACTAAGGACATCTGAACTTGTATGCACTTCTCCATTAACTAATTTATGATGAATTGTTTTCCACTGGAGAAGACTNCTTAATGAGTTGGAAGTGTTCCTACATCTGATGGGAGAAAGATGAAAACTCCAGACAAAACAAGACTGGAACTGAATGTGATGCATGCCAGTAACCCCAGCAATAAGATAGCTGAGGCAGGAGGATTGTGATCTGGAGGCCAGTCTGGAGTACATGGCAAAATCTTGTTTCCAAAAACAATAACAATACCAACAAAAACAACAGAAAAATGAAAGAAAGAGAAGTTGGAATAACTCTAATATGCCAACCATGAGACTAACTTCTACACACTAGAGGCTCCATGGCTACCATGACTCTCATTAAATGGCTTAGACCAGGAGGTTATCACCTATATTCATAATAAGTGCTGCATGGACTCTTTACCCACTGAGGAAATCAAGAGTTAAACATTACTGTGGACTTACTGGATAGGTGTTAATGCCAAAGTGGCAGCCCTATATACAAGTAACACTGAAAGATATATTGTATTCATGTATGAAATACTCAAAAAATGAAAAATCAATGTGTAGTTGGTGTGGTGGTCCACAGTTATAGTGACTGATTTGGGAGACTGAGGCAAGAGGATCGCCACAAGTTTGAGGCTAGCCTCGGCTACATAGCAAGACTGTGTCTCCAAATCCAAACAACAGATACATAGATTCACATGCATGGGTACACACACACACACACACACACACACACACACAGGTGTTGTGCCCAAGGCATAACAACTAGATCCATTACAAAGCTTAGATTGATTTGCAGCTTTGCCTGATCCTGAGAGCCACGGGTTTTAATTGCACGCTGACTGCTTGGCCTCAGTGAACATATAAAGTGGAAGGAGAAAGGAGAGCGGAGGTTATTGTGAACCAGGCACAGCATAGTGTGCTCTATCCTTCTAGCAAAGTAAGACCCAGGGTGCAGAGACTTAGGAAAAGAATAAGAAAGGGAAAAACCTGTAGGCAGGAAGCACAAAAGCTGATGCATGGGGCTCCTTCTGTAACTCATATTAAAATAATTGATCAAATGCATATTACCAGCTTCTGGAATACACAGTGATAATGGCTGTCTATAGTTCACCATTTAATCTCAGGCCCCTAAAGAGAACTCTGAGGAAATCCAGGAAGGATATCATTGCATTTTGTTATACAAGCAATTGCCGGAGAGACCGAGGGGGAGGTGGGNCAGATAGTCACATTTCAAGCATATCTCGATGTGGTTGGAAACAGTTCTCAGTGTGCCAGGGCAGTTGATAATATCCCAGGCTATAGCCTAGAGTCCTGGTTAGTCCCTTTGTTCTCTACTCTGGAAAAAGCCTGTCTCAGAATCTGTAAAGATAATTTCTGACTATCTATATGCCATCCATTAGAGAGTCGTTTGTCCTGGGCTTGAATAAAAGCTAGCATTTCTTCCTCTGAGACCCTCCATGAAGCACAAAGTACTGACCTTAACGGCACAGGGNGCATGTTCTTACCTTCAGCATGAGCCACATTTTAAAATGTGTAACAATTAGGAAATGCCTGGTTAAATGTCTTTTCCCGTTTCTATTCCCCACATCTGTGCAGTTTAGAAGGGCATGGCTGTGGCTGCTGAAGATGACAGTGGCGATGCTGACGACAATGGCAGTAGTGGAGATAAGGGATTGTTAAACACAGACAACGCACCTCTGGGTCATTTACATATACCTGTGCTCTGTGTGCCTCTATTTTCCCTTACTTTGTATTCTCATCTAGCTGGCTTTATTCCTCCACATTCTAGCTACTAATTTCACCCAAACTCCCCTATNGCGCTTGTTTCGTAGTTCTTGGTGCCACTGCTAAATTGATGCTCCACTATTGTGTAATTTTAAAACATTGCTGTGCTATTCTTTGAATGATATCCAACTCCCTTTTGATGTTTTTTTTTTCTGAAAATTTTCAAAAATTTCATCCTCTATACAAGGCACTGTTACATAAAGATATTTTTATGTAAGTATATAAAAAANTCATGTTGATCACATTCTCCCCATAACCCCCCCTCCTCTTTCTCCCCATCTTGGTTAGTCCCTTTGTTTCCATAGACAGTTTCATTTCTACTTTAGTGTTGTATGTACGCACATGAGTTTATGTACCTATATCAAATCTATAAGGCCAAAAGGAGAGAAAACATACGATATTTGTTTTTTTCTGAAACTGGCTTAATTTACTTAATGTGAGTACCACAAGCTTATCCATTTGCCTGCAGATGACATAGCTTCATTCTTTATGGCTGAATAAAATTCTACTGTATATACACTAGATTGTCTTTTTCCGTTCCTCTGTTGTTGGACACCTAAGTTGGATCCATAACTTAACCACTGTGAATCAGACTGGGCTAAGGACTGATGCTCAGTGTCTCGGTGATCTGTTAACTTGGAGACTTTTGGTGAATAGCCAGGAGTGTTGTAGCNGGTACAGTCAGATGATTGCTCTACTTTTAGTTTGTGTTGTTTTTTAAACTCTACATCTATTTTTTCAGTGACAGGATTATGTTCACATCCCCATCAGTCCTGTCTAAGGATTCCCTTTTTGTGAGAGACACCACAGCATCTTGTTTGCTTTCTTTTATTCCAGGGGCTTCTCAAAGAGTCTGACATCTGAAAACCCTCCATAAATATTAACAGCTTTTCTATGCGATAGGCCTGTATCATCATCCGAATCCTGTAGACAAGGAAACTGAAGCACGTGCAGAGATAACAGTGTGCCCCAGCTTGAATCCAGTCCTGTTTCATGGAAGCTTTGCCCTGGACCATTATGTTACAGTGATGCCTTCTATCTAATCAGTTGACTTTTTGTTTGTCAGGGAAATCTGATNTCTAACTGGTACTGGATTTGGTTCAATAAGCCCACAGGTTAATGCTCCTCTTTTGGAATCCGATGGTAACCAGTTTGTAGATTTCAATAGCGTTTTGGTTGAAATGGTCTTTGTTGGCAACTCGGCAGTGATGGTTTCCTGGTGTTCCCAGGTGAGTTCATTCATCTAGTATAAACTGACCTCACAGTCTCCTCACCGCACATGTTTCCATGCTACACTTTTACCTTCACTTCAACTGCACTATTCTCCCAATGGCCTCCAAGGAGGATGCTTGCCTCTTTGTCCTCAATGGCCTCCAAGGAGGATGCTTGCCTCTCTGTTCTCAATGGCCTCCAAGAAGGATGCTTGCCTCTCTGTTCTCAATGGCCTCCAAGGAGGATGCTTNCCTTCTGTCCTCTGTGAACACCACTGTTAATTGTCACTTCCTTTGCTTATACTTTTCAGAACATTTAACACACAGAATTTTTTTAAATTTATTTAATTTTTTTGAGTCAGAGTTTCTCTGGCTGTCCTGGCACTCACTCTCTAGCCCAGGCTGGCCTCGAACTCACAGATCTGCCTGCCTCTGACTCTCAAGTGCTGGGACTAAAGACATGGGTTACCACTACCCGGCAACACACAGTATTCTAATCTGTTATTTTATTCTTCCAATTTAGGCTTTTTGGTGTCACCCAAGTAGGTTGTGATCTACTGAGGTACAAACAGGGTCTGAACTAATGTTGTACCCAAAGTGCCTAAATACTTGATAGATGAAAAATGAGTTGGTAGGGCTAGGGATGACGCTCAGTTAGCAGAATGCTTGTCTAAAATGCATGAAGTTCTGGATCCCACCCCCAGTACTGCACATACTAGGTATGGTGCACACCTCTAATCAAAACACTCAGGAGGTAGAGACAGGAGGATCAGGAATTCAAGGTCATCACCAGTTATATAGCAAAACTTGAGGCCAGCTTCGACTGCATGAGATTCTGTCTCAAAACCCAACCTGAAACCACAAAACCAAATGTAGTAGTAGTAACAGTAGTAGTAAAAACTTACAATGAGTTGGTAGTTTAATGGATGTATGAAATGCAGGGATGGTTTTATATTTTTCATATCTCTTATCATTTCTCATGTGCAAAACCCTTTTCAGAAGCCAAGGCGACTCCTAGGGTGACTGTGGTTATTGCCTCGTTTGAACAGCTCTCTGTCTACTCACTCAAACATGAACGTCGGTGCTAAAACCATCACCTGTTTTTGGAAAGACTATCTGAGATCGTGCTATTTCAAAAGCATCTATCTTGGAGACTTGATCAAGTCTAGTTGTTCTCAAGCTGGTACCACTGGAACCATTTGGAAATGAGTGCTCACCACTTAACCAATGACTACAGCATTCACCACGAGCCTGCGGCTATGTGCTGTGGATGGAGGCATATGCTACATACTTCATGGACTGACAGAGGAAGCGCTCACTGCACAAACCCAGGGGTGCATCTTTTAATCTCTGACATCTTCTCTTCTCCTTCAGTTACCATATATCATCCTACATATGTATCCTGGACACTACAATTGAGTTTCCTTGCAAANCTCTAAAACAAAGCACTACTATGAAACACCACATTTTCTAAGTTTTTCTAATTGGTTCTTTCTCATCTCCATATGGTAAACATTCATTATGCCTTTCATTAAACAGCATGAAAGTCAGTTTTTTTTTAAAATTGACTTTCTCAATTGCAGTCTGACATGAATGGTTTGATGCTGTTGTTTTGGAGTATAAAAATAAAAGTATAGAAATATATTCTTGATTCCTGCCTGTTCTTCAGGCTCATGCACTATTGATTAAAGCCCTAACCTTTGCTCCTTCATCCCCAGAGAGCAAATCCGTAGAGCTTCCAAGAACCAAAACTCTGGCATGAAGATTTTTGTAGTTGGTGAGCCAGGCTGGAGCAACCCATATTCTTATCAGTGAGTTGAGTAGCCTTGACTAGGAGATGTCCGCCTGAATGAACAACAACATGTTGGATGCTAAAAAAGAACTTACCAGTTCAAGGATGCTGCATGTGTTTCTGCCTTGTGGGACTTGGATAGTGGTGAGATGTATAAGTGAATTTAGTGCAAGGGGCAGCAACTGAACTCTGACTAGAATAGGCAGAGTGTATTGGGTGTGTGGTAGGGAATGGCTATAGTTCTTGACCTTAGAGATAATCCTTATTTTCTCCTTGCTTCTATATGTTCATTTTATTTTCCATTGGGAATACATTTTCCCAGAGAAGACATGCTTTTCCCAAGGCTTTCAGATCCAACAACTTCCTCTCCTTTCTTGCAATTACACCTGTCTTGCAAGTCCCCAGTACCTCACATTTGCTTTTGAATCGTAGGCTCTGAA
The DNA here is from genome assembly GCA_001675575.1 of Neotoma lepida. Lineage (NCBI taxonomy): Eukaryota > Metazoa > Chordata > Mammalia > Rodentia > Cricetidae > Neotoma > Neotoma lepida. The sequence continues at coordinate 324,284 of LZPO01034924.1, forward strand.
CCACATCTCTCCTCTGTGGGAAATGGTGTTGGAGAACAACAGTGAAACATTAGTTTCCCTTGTCTACTTGTGAGCTCTGCTCTACTGATGAAAGCACTCAGCATCTATGAGCTTCCAGCTTCCTCTTCTTCACGTGGTCAGATGACTTTGAAAGTAGCTTATAGTGATGGAAGTAAGACGAACCCCTGCCCAGCCAACTGTATATCTGGACAATAAAAAAGAAGCTTGTCCTGGGTAGTTTTGTTAGAGTCACCTGGGATAAGAAGTCTCAGTTGTCTCTATAAAATTACCTGTAGGCAAGTCTGTAAAGCATGTTTTTTTTTTTGATTACTGATTGCCATGGAAGAGCTCAGCTCACTGTGCATGGTTCACTGCTGGCCTTGGCATCCCGGATGGTATAAGAAAGAAGGCTGAGCAAGCCATGGAGTCAAGGCAGTAAGCAACGTTCCTCCGTGGTCTTTGCTTCAGTTCCTGCCTCCAGGTTTCTGCCTTGAGTTCTTGCCCTGACTTCCTTCAGGGATGGAATAGTGTCTATGACCTTTCCTCCCCAAGTTGCTTTCGGTCAGGGTGTTTTATCACAGTAATAGAAATCCTAAGACGGGCTTCAAACTATGAAGTCAGCACACAATGGACCAGTGTGGAGATAACAAAAAGAAGCTGGGCAAGGATGTGGTTGATGCTGTTGATAGGTAAGGACAACGTATAAAAGATGCACCAGCTAGAAAGAAGTGTGTACAAAGGATTGTGCTAGAGAAGCAGCCAAGCCTAGTCAAGTGAACTCAGGCTGAGAAGGACTTTGAGTGCAGTCACTGTATCAGAGCCATAAAGTGGTTGTACATGGGAATATGCGCCTGTCTACACTTGCCTTTGACTTTCTATCACCACTCAGTTCTTAGCAAAGTTGGGATGGAATGAGCCACTCCTGAGTGGCTGGTGTGGGTGAACTTGTGTATTTGTCTCTGTGNGTATGTGTGGTGTGTGTGTGTATGCATATGTGTGTGCAGGCATACTTGCCTATGCGTGTATACTTGGAATCCAGAAGTCAGCATTTGGTGTCTGTCTCTATTGCTTTTCACCTTATTTTGTGAGACAGGGTCTCTCAGTGAAACTGGAGCTCACCACATCAGCTAGGCTGGCTGTCCAGTCAGCCCCTTGGATCCACCTGTCTCCATCTCCTCAGTGCTGGGNTTATCACATGACATACATGGTGCTGTGCCTTGCTTTAATGTAGATCTTGGGGAATCTGAACTCAGGTCCTCTTTCTTGTGCAGCAAGCTCTTTCTTCCTTGAACCGACTCCCTAGCCTCATGCACATATTTCTAAGGGGAGGGCAAGTGTATATTGAGAGACTTAAAGTATGACCCTGTGACTCCAGCACTGCTCTCAGATAGGTGCANGTGTGCTTTCATACAGGAGAATATCTGTNACAGGGCTATTTGTAGTAGGAAAGAGATGACTGTATCTCGCCATAGTTNGTCTCGCCATAGGGCAATGGGAATTCTATCCATTCTAGGTCAGTTTTTATATCAAATAGTATAATTTTCAAAAGTAAAAAATGTCATGATGAAGTACTCATAATTTATGCTACTCTGGGTTGGGAGAGGATATACTGTTATTTAGCTGAATGACTGTGCTGTCAAACTGTCTCCTAAATATTTGTGCTTATCCCANAGATTTGTGCTGCTCTTAGCCTTCTTCTTGCAGAGGTTAGTAGTTAATGCAGAGACTCATAACTGTTTGAAGTGCCAAGCAGAAATAACTTTGCTTGCTCAGCTGTGCATCCTTCATCTATATCAACCTTCCTCATCCCAAAGATCAGTAGACACCACAGAAGAGAGGACAGAAAGAATGTCATAGCTGGAGGGTGGGGAGAAGAGCAGTGAAATGCTGTCTTTGGGACACGACAGGGCTGTTGAACACATGAACCTGCAGCAGCTCTAGGCACTTAAACAAGAACTGTGCACGATCAAGCCAGTCAAAACTCTAGCATGGTTCAGGGAGGTACCCTACCCAAGGCCCAAGGCTCTACCCATAGAAGACATGCTGTTGGCAGCTGGTGGCTTTCCTTTGGGGACATTGCTGCTACTAGGATGCCCAGAGCCCAGTGGGTGACCCCACCCCAGGCACAAAGGGCAGCATTACTTGGACTCAGAAGCTGTTAATAACAATAGAAAAGAGGACATGAAGTTGAACAGGAGACATGGGGTGCACCACGGGGAAGATGGAGGCAGGTAGTGGTGGATAGATATGATCAATAAACATTGCATAAATGTATAAACTTGTCAAAGAATAAATAAAAATATTATCTAAAAATGTATTTTGTATGTTTATCCCTAAAGCCAAGCAACCACAACACCAAGTGAATACACATAAGAGACAATATTTTTTTAAATCACAGTCCAGAATTTAATATGCAATTTTCAGTGTGGATATGAAAACTGTTGTCTTTGAAAATAACTCTCACCCAGGACCAGATGTCAGTGTGTTTGTGTAAAAGTGTATGTGTGAAAAGGAAGGAAGTCATGAGGTTTTTTTTTATGTGTGTGTGTATGTGCTTGGCAAAATATGTCATAGATCTGTGACTTTTGTGGTGACAGTGCATGATTTCAATGGTGTCTCTTCTCTAACTATAAACCTNTCTGTGACAAGCCTTTCAGGGCTCAGGAGTCTTAGGAGGATGTGCTCTGTCTAGAATGTAATACTCTTCCTAGGGTTAGCTTGCTGGCTAGTTTAGCCTAATCTATGGGTTTCAGGTTTATCGAGACCCTGTCTCAAAACATAACGTGAGGAGTGATTGAAAAAGATACCTGATGCTGACCTCTGTCTGCCACTGACATGCAAGCAAACCCTCACATAAGTACATATATGTACACAAACACACACACACACACACACACACACACACACACACACACACACAGAGTTCCTAGATTTTCGGTCTTCCAACATATGCCCTAGTGGACACCTCTTTTGGTGTTGTCCATTTCAGAAACCGTTCCCCCCCACTTCTGACTAACAACTACCCTCAAACCCACCATTTGGCTTCCCCTGGCAGCCATGTTTGTGTTTGTCACCAGGGTTGGCTCATTGCATTGATTCAGTTGGACCAATCAGATCACTGTGTTGGGAACTTGGAACTGAGGGGAGAGGCAACCATCTTCTCCGACAGAACAGGAAGCAATCGAAGCTACCATTAAGAAATAAAGGTGCCAGGGTCACTGCAGGTACTGGAGGCTCCAGTTCCAGTGTATGCCTGCTCTGCTGGTGACCTGTCATGCTGGGCTTTTTCTTTTAATTAGCATATAAACTAACAGATTTCCTTTTAGCATTTTCCAATACTTAGGTGAGGCTGAATCTTCCCTTTCTCATCCCCTCATCTCCCTCAAGCCCTCCGTGCTATGCTCTTCCGGCCACAGGGTTCCCCCTTCCGGCTTCCTATCACGTGAGTTTATTACCTCCCCCCTCCTCTCCTTTAAAGCCCCTTCCCTCTTCCTCCGTTCATGGATCCCTGTCTAGTTTCCTGTCCTCTATTCGTACCTGCATAACAGTTACAGGCCAGGATCTGTGTATGAGAGTGATCACACAGCGTGTGTCTTTTTGAGCCTGGGTTACCCCACTTACACAGTATTTTTCAGTTCCACCCGTTTTCCAGCAAATCTCAGTTTTTTCATTGTTGAATAAAATTCCACTGTGTGTATATATCACATTTTCATTATCCATTTATCTGTTGATGGGCATCTAAGCTGCATCTATTTCCCTACTATTATAAATAGAGTAAACAATAAACATAGGTGCCTAAGTGTATGCAATAAGCTAAGTGCTATAGCAGGACCATACGGTAGTTCTCTTGTTAGTTCTGTGCACTATCGTATGGTAGTCCCTCCCCACCGATCCCCATAGTTTATACTCCCTCCAATGTTGAACAAAGTTTTCTCTTTCCACACATCCTCTTCAGCATTTGCTTTTCTTTGTTTTAACTTTTTTCTTTAATTGAAATAGACTTTTTTTTTCATACAATACATTCTGGTTACAATTTCCCTTCCCCTACTCCTCCCAGTTCCTCCCTTCTTCCCCTCCCATCCAGATCCACATCCTTTCTGTCTCTCATTAGAAAACAAACAGGCATCTAAGGAATAATAACAACATAAAATAAAATAAGAGAATAAGACAAAACAACCAAACAGAATAAAAGAGCCAAAGAAAAAACACTAGAAACACAGATGACACAGAGATACACACGTTCATACACAGGAAACCCATAAAAACATAAAACCAGGAGCAATAAGATACATGCAAAAGACCCGTAAGGTTAAAAAAATGGCCTGACACAATATTGTGAGACAAAGAACCTCCAAAGACGGTATTGAGTTTGTTTTGTGTTGGCTGTCTACTGCTGGACATAGAGCCTACCCTTAAGAGTGGTTTGTTTCCCCAGTGAGACTCCCTTGTAGAAAACTATTTTTCATTTACAAGCAGTTATCAATTAGAGTAAGTCTCTGAATTTGTTCCCATCTACTGCAGGAGGAAGCTTCTCTGATGATGGCTGAGGAAGGCACTGATCTATGAGGATAGCAGATGTCATTAGGAGTAATTTTATTGCTATATTCCTTTAGCAAAACAGTAGTATTTGGTTTTCCCCTAGGTACCTGGCCTATCTGATCTCAGGTTCTTGGCCACCTAAACTATCAGTTATGGGTTCCATCTTATGGAGTGGGTCTTAAAACAAATCAGATCTTGGTTGACTACTCTCACAACCTTGTGCTACCATTGTATCATTGTATCTTACAGGCAGGTGACAATTGTAGATAGAAGGGTTTCTAGCTGGGTTGATATTTACCTTTCACCCTGGGTAGCAGACAGAGTACCTTCCAGTACCATGAACGTTAGACTGTAGAGGTAAAGGCTCTAGGTAGGCACCAGCTCGACTTTTTTGTGTTCAGTGAGGTGTGTAGGTGTTGTTTTTAGCAAGAGGGCCTTACCATCAATTTGTGGGAGCCTTGGCAGTAGCCTGGGTTGTTTAGGCTTTCTTTGTGACTCCTTTGGCTAACAGTTTGATTAGATGTCACCCATTCCCAATAATGGAAGCTTCATTTGGTGATGAGAGATGCCCAGTGGGGTTGTTTCCAGTATTATCTAGCAATTTCATTTAGATCCATATATATACGGAAACTTGTATGGATTAGTTTTTTCTGCAGACTCTCAAATGGCCCTTATTTTTAGCTGTCCTTCTTCCTCCCCTCCCTCTANCCCTCCCTCCCTCTCCTCCCGCTCTTGANTTTTGGAGACAAGGTTTCTCTGTGTATCCCTGGGTGTCCTGGAACTTGCTCTGTAGATCCTCCTGCCTCTGCCTCCCGGGTGCTGGGATTAAAGGTGTGTGCCAGCTGTCCTTTCTGGTTCTCTCTCCCTTGCCTGCTCTTCTGCCCTCCTTCCTGTCTGAGCCTGCCATTCCAGTCCCTCTCTCCCCATCTATCCATAACTATTCCATTTCCCCTTCCTAGGGAGATCCAGTCTACCTCCCTGTGCCTGGTCCCTTACTCTATACCTAACCTCTGTGGGTATATGGACTGTAGCTTGCTTATCAATGACTTAACATCCACATGTAAGTGAGTACACACCATGTTTGTCTTTCTGGATCTTGGTCACCTTACTCAGGATGACTTTTTCAGCTCTTTTAATTTACCTGTGAATTTCATTTTTAATGGCTGAATATTATTCCATTGTGTAAATGTACCACATTTTCTTTAGCCATTGATCCACTGATGGCAATCTAGGCTGTTTCCAATTTCTGGCTACTATGAATACTGCAGCAATGAGCATGTTTGAACAAGTGTCTGCAGTAAAAGGAAGTGTCTTTGAGTATATGCCCAAGAGTGGTACAGCAGGGTCTTGAAGTAAATCTACTCCGAGTTTGCTGAGGAACTGCTGCACTGACTTCCATGGGAACTGCACAAGTCTGCACTCCCACCAGCAATGAAGGGGGGTCCCTTATTCCACATCCTCTCCAGTATGAGCTGCTGCTTGTTTTATTGCTCTTGGCTATTCTGACTGGTGTAAGGTGGAATCTCAAAGTAGTTTTGATTTGCATTTCCCTGATGGCTAAGAATGTTGAACATTTCTTTAAATGCTTCTTGGTCATTGAGTTTTCTCTTTTGGGAGTTCTCTGTTTAGATCTGTGCCCCATTTTTAATTGGGTTATTTATTTACTTGATGTCCAGCTTTTTGAGTTCTTTATATATTCTGGGTATTAGCCCTCTGTCAGGTGTGTAGCTGATAAAGATCTTTTTCCCATTTTGTAGGCTGAAGCTTTATCTAAATGACAGTGTTCCTTGCCATGCAGACACTTCCAATTTCATGAGGTCCCATTTATTGTTTTGATCATAGTGCCTGTGCTAAGGATGTTCTGTTCAGAATCTTTTCCCATGCCAATGCGTTCAAGGCTATTCCCCTATTTCTCTTCTATTAGGCTTAGTGTATCTGGTTTTATATTGAGGTCTTCGATCCATTTGGAGTTGAGTACAGGGTGTACATATTTCGAGCAAATGGACCTGGAAAGGAAGCTGCTGTAGCCATCTTAATATTTGACAAAATAGACTTCAAATGAAAACTAATCAGATTAAATAATTACCCATCAAAGGAAAAATGCTCCAAGAGGACACTGCAATCCTTAGCATCTATGCACCAAACACTGTGGCCTCATACAAAGAATTTGGAAATGTTCCTTATGTTTCTATTGTGGAGAAACTTGAGGAGTGTTGGCATTAACTTTCCATTGAAAGTTTGGCAGAATTCTGTGTTAAAATGATCTGGCCCCAGCCTTTTTTGCTTGGGAGATTTTAATGACTGGTTCTGTTTCACTAAGGCCAATAGGTCTGTTCAAATTATTTATCTGATCTTGGTTTAACTTTAGTAGGTTATATATATATCAATAAAGTTGTCTATTTCTTTTAGACCTTCCAATTTGGTATAGTACAGGTTATTGAAGTGTGGTCCACATGATTCTCTGGATTTCCACAGTGTCTGTTGCCATGTTCCCCCTTTCATCTCTAACCTTGTTAATTTGGATCTTTCTACCTTCTTTTAAGTTAATTTGGCTAAGGTTTGTCAAGCTTACTAAATATCTCAAAGATTTTTGCTTTATTAATTCATTGTTACTAGTATGAGATAGCTCCAATTTTTTTAATGTAGGAACTTGACATGATGAAGTTACCTCCCAGCACCACCTTCATTGTGTCCCTTAAGTTTGGGCACATGTGTTTTCATTTTCATGCACATCTAAGACTTTTTATTTTCTTTCTTAATTTTTATCTTGACCCATTTTCATTCAGTGGTGAGTTGTTCAGTTTCCATGAGTTGGTAAGCTTTCTGTTGTTGGTGTCCAGATTTTACCTGTGGTGGTCTGATAGGATGCACGGTATTATTTCAATTTTCTCATATCTGTTGAGAACTGCTCTGTGTTAAAGAATGCAGTCAGCTTTAGAGAAGTGTATTCTTTTGTGTTTGGGTAAAATGTCCTGTGAATATCTGTTAGCTTCATTTGATTGATGACACCAGTTAGCTCCATCATTTCTCTGTTGAGTTTTTGTCTAGATGACCTTTCTATTGGCTAGAGTTGGGTATTGAAGTTTTCCACTATCACTTTGTGAGGGTCAGCATGTGAGTTAAGCTGTAGCAGTGTTTCTTTTATGAACTAGGATGCCCTTGTGTTTAGTGCATAGATGCTAAGAATTGCAGTGACCTCTTGGTGCATTTTTCCTTTGATGGGTAATTATTTATTCTGATTAGTTTTCATTTGAAGTCTATTTTGTCAATATTAAGATGGCTACACCAGTTTCCTTTCCAGGTCCATTTGCTTGAGATATCTTTTTCCATCCTTTTACCCTGAAGTGATGTTTACTCTTGATATTAAAATACATTTCTTGGATACAGCTGAAATATAGATCCTGTTTTCACATCCATTCTGTTTGTCTGTATCTTTTTATCGGAGAATTGGGACCACTGATGTTGAGAGTTGTCAGCGAGCAGTGTTTGTTGATTCTGTTATTTTGTTGTTCTAGTGTCCCCCTCACTTTTTNATTTGCTCATCTGATATTATTTATTCCTTTTGTTTTCTTGGGTGGGGTTTACCTCTTCAGGTTGAGGTTTTCTTTTTAATGCCTTCTATAGGGCTGGATTTGTAGATAGATACAGCTTAGATTTAGATTTACCAGGGAATGTCTTTCTTTCTCCAGTCATTATGATTGAAAGTTTTGCTGGATATGGTAGTCTGGGCTGGCATCTGTGGTCTCTAGAGTTCATATAACATTTGTCCAGGCTCTTCTGGCTTTTAGAGTCTCCACTGAAAAGGCAGGTGTTATTCCTATATTTTTGGTTGTGAGCCTAGCCTTTGATGGCTGAGCCATCTCTCCAGCCCATCTAATAGGTCTGCATTTATGTATTACTTTGTGTTTTTCCCTTGCAGCTTTTATTCATTCTTTGTTCTGTACATTTAGTATTTTGACTATTATGTGCCAAGCAGACTTTGTTTTCTGATCCGATCTATTTGGTGTTCTGTAAGCTTCTCGTACCTTGGTAGGCATCTCCTTCCTTAGGTTAGGAAAATTTTCTTCTAGAATTTTGTTGAAAATATTTTCTGGGCCTTTGAGCTGGGATTCTTCTTCTTCTATTCCTATTATTCTTAGATTTGGTCTTTTCATAGTGTCCCAGATTTCCTGGATGTTTCTACATGGATTTTTTTCTTTTTTTAGATTTAACATTTTCTTTGACTGAGGTATCTGTTTCTTCTATCTTGTCTTCAATGCCTGAGATTCTGTCTTAAATGTCTTCTCTCTTATATGTATTCTGTTGGTGAGCTTTTCCTCTGCAGTTCCTGTTTGGGTTCCTAAATTTTTCCTTTCCAGTTCCCCCTCACTTTGGGTTTTCTTTATTGATTCTATTTCCACTTTCATGTTGTGAACTGCTTTCTTCATTTCATCCACTGTGCNTTTTCGAAGATCTCGTTACTAGATTTAGTCATATCCTCTTTAAGGTCCTCTAATATATTCTATATTGAAGCTCTTGTCTTATGCTTCAGCTATGTTGGAATACTGAGGGCCTACTGTGGTAGGATAGCTGGGCTCTAGGAGAAACATATTGTGCTGGTTGTTATTGATTGTGTTTTCACGCTGGCATATAGACATTTGAGTTTGAGATGATTGTAATTCTAGATGCTGATGTCTGGTCTTGTCTTTGAAGGGTGGGTGTTCCGTTCCTTGGTTTTTGTTGCTGTGTCTGGTTCTTAGGAGAGTGTAGTGGCATGGGCTGCCTGGTAAGGAATACTTTGGTGATTCTGCCAGGTGTACCTCTGATGGATTCAGGTAGAATGTATTAGCAGGTATGGGTGCTGACATTTAGGAATGGGCATGGGCTATAATGGGGGTGGAGAAGAGGGGGTCCAGTCCACATGAGGGAGGAAAGCAGGGTGTGCCAACAGGGTCTGTATAGTCTTCTCGGAATAGGGCTAGAGAAGAAGGGGAGGCTGAAGCAGGTGGTCTACTACGAGCTGGGGATGAGGCTGGGGGACTGGATTTGGAGGAGAGGCTAGAGAGTGAAGATCACTTACCTGGTTCCCTGGCTGGTGATGTCATTTGTTTTCTTGATGTAGCCATTCTGACTGAGGTGTCAACATGGTTTTAATTATTTGCATTTCCCTGTGGACCAAGGGCATTTGAACACTTTAAGAATATTATTTTCTACTTGCCTTTCTTCTTTTGAGAATTGTCTCTCCCATCTGTTGGCCCATGTTTCGCTTTTACTGGATATTTCACTCTTGTCTTAAACTTGGAGGCCCATCTTTTTAGTTAGCTTGTAGGTTACTTACAGTTACCCAGTAAAGGTCTAATTAAGAAAGGCTACATCTTAAAAGCCTCTTTAAATCCCAGTCTCCCCCCAGCCCTTCTCTCTGGTGAAGCCGTAACGAACCCTCCTCACACTTGTGGTGCAGTAACCTCGAATTCCCTCCCCCTTCCCTCANTTCTCCACTTCTTTCTGTTTTGCTATCTGCTGTTCCTTAGCTGTGTGCTTTGTAAGCANCCTGGGAGCTGAAAATTTGTCTTTTTCATTTTGTCTGAATCCCATAACACCTACTACTCTGATAGGCAGAAATTGATTTCCTGTGTGGGAATAAAACTGTAGGGCAAGTGGAGGAAACAGTGGCTAGGGCAAATCCCAACCCGTCTTGACAACCCCCAGTTTACTTCCTGAGCTCATGTTCTGAAAGTGGTCCCTGGTTGGTGCTTCTGCAGGCTGGTTGGTTCAGCAAGTGCAGGTGTGTTTGAACATGGTATGTGGAGAGAAGCCTTTAAAATGAGTCAGCCCTCCACAGGAAANTAGGTGTGTGACATCAGCACNTTATCTAACTTTACTGAATCCCATCTTTTAATTCTTAGATATAAAACATGACTAGTCAAAAGAAATGATGGNATGCGTATTATTGAATGGTACAATACTTGAGGATGTGNATTCAGTTGAGATCAGTTCCCAGCCATAAGTCACCTGGGCTGTCACAGAGCAGTGATAAACGTTTCTGTGTCTTAAGGCTATCAGGCTGGGTGATGAAAGATGTAAATGTAACTGAGGATGACCTTGAACTCCTGATCCTCCTCTTTCTACTTCCCATGTGCTGAGACTGCAGGAGTGTGCTATTACTTATGATTTATGTGGTGTTGGGGATCAAACTCAGGTTTTTGTGATGTTAGGCAACAACATTAACCAAGCTNTACCCCAACCACAGGTGGATAATTCTAGTTTTAATTGACACATAATGATTATATACAATTGACACACATACACATATATGTCTCTCTCTCTCTCTCTCTCTCTCTCTCTCTCTCTGTGTGTGTGTGTGTGTGTGTTATGCTCATGCACATGGAGGCCAGAAGTCAACCTTTGGAGCCATCTGCCTTGTTTCTGAGGCAGGGTATCATTGGGAGCTGGGCCACACTGATTAGGCTAGGCTGTCTAGTTCAGAGCAAGCCCCAAGGCTCTGCCTGCCTCTTCTTCCATAGTGCTGTGATTACAGGCATGTGCTACCTCCTTTTTTTGCCTGGATTTTTGGGTATTGGACACAGATCCTCATGGATATAAAGAAAGCACCTCACCAACTCAGCTATCACCTAAGTTCTGATTAGATGTATTTATGGAATGTAATATAATAAGTGATATTGGGAATCATCTCAAGACTCTAATCAATTGAGACACATCTCCAACCACAGGGAAATGTTACTTTAGTTTACAAATAATGGTTACATATAATTGACTAATAATAATAATAATAATAACAATAATAATAATAATAATAGTAATAATAAACAACTTATGGTTGTGAGTGAATGTGCATGGTATACACCTGTGTGTGGAGATCAGATATCAACCTCACATGTAAATTCCTTTGGATCTGTCCACCTTGTTTTGTGAGACAGAGGTTTTTACTGTATATGTATCCATGTTGGATTAACATAAGTATCATATCACACAAAAAATATGATGAAAACATTTAAGATCTATCTTTAAAAAATTTTTGAATATGCAATATATTATAATCAACTATTGTCAACACACTGGACTATAGCTCTTTAACATATAGTTCTGTTTAGTTGAACTGTTAAACACTGAGAAGAGAAGAATAGTAATTATCAGAGATTGGGAGGCTGGGCTTGAGGTATGAAGAATATGTGATTTGCTTTAAGCTGTCATGGTTTGGGGATATTTGTTCGTAGGTGTAGATGACTGATACATTTTCTGTGTTCCTTTTCTCTCATCTAAAAACCTAGTACTCACTATATGAGGTCTCAGTGAGAGTTGGTTTACTGCGTGTGTAGCACTTAGAACGGTTCTGAATTGTGCTCCATGAAAACTGTTGTTGTCATGTGAAATCATATATGGTGTGGGGCACATAGCAGGCACCCCAGNAACAGCATGTCCCTCTTAGAGTGTGCTCACCGAAGAACTGAGCAGAAACTCACATTCAACTTCTGCCTGATTTGTTGACATCGTTTGGGCTACTAAAGATCACCAGAGTTTCCACTGAGGCATAAACAAACATACTTGATCTGAAAATGTCCCTCTTCTTCTGACAGGGCCCTCAAAACAAGCTGGGAGGGGTCCAGTGTGATAAACACACACACAGCTCTACTTTCTTCCACCCTCAGTGGTTTCTGAGTGATCTGTGCGTAATCACCTNGAACATCTGGGCAAAGGGGCTCAAGACAAGCACAGGGCAGAAGCCAGTCTCCTGACAAGGGCTGGTTTGTGTTGGAAGAGCATTTCTCTTAAACAACAAAGGTTCTTCTGGTGTGTGTTTGTGTGTGTGTGTGTGTGTGTGTGTGTGTGTGTGTAGACCACAGGTTGACATTCGGGTGTCTTCCTCAATCACTCTCCATCTTCTTCATTGAGACAAGGCCTCTCTTGGAACCTGGAGATCACTAATTCAGTTGGGCTGGCTGGTCAGCAAGCTCCAGGGATCCACCTAGCCCTGTAAATCACCCCCACCCCAGTGCTGAGACTGCAGATGCATGCCATGTGCCTACCTTTTTATATGGATACCGGAGGCCCAAACCCAGGTCCTCATGCTTGTTCAGAAATCATTTTACCCACTGAGCCATTTCTGCAGCCCCACAAAGAATCTTTTAAAACGGAAGGCAAGTCAAGATGCCTATCTTAAATTAAAAGAAGGCTGGCAGGTTGGAAACACAGTTCTGTCTGGACACGTCCGGCTTAGGCAGAGGGAGGAATGACCATTGAAGGAGCCTAGCAGGTGCAAAATGACTTCTCCATGGGGCCCATGAAGAAAGACTTACAATGCCTTCTGTTTATTTGGTGGCTGTAAAAACTCTCTATTTCTGTGATTTAGAGTCATTGTTTTCAATTTGCCAAGAGCTTCTTCTCTCCAGTGAGGTGTGATGAAGTCTCCTCTGCCCTCCCCCTAAACACACACTGTCCACAGAGGGCAGCAGGGAGAATGCTCACAGAGCCTTATCTTGCGGCATGAAAGGTGGTCCCTCATCACACTCAGCCAGCAGCCAGATTCCAGGAGCCTGGAGGTTAANAGGCTCATCTCTGAAGTTGGCTGCTATGCCCTCACTTGCTTGATGACCTTGGGCCAATTATTTAATAGCTCTAATCCTTAGTATCTGTCTTTATATCTTTAGAGAATGAGGAAGGCAGTAGTTCTAACCAATTAGGATTCTGTGAAGATTCAGTGCAACAATAACTGAAGAATGTCTTGCATAGCTCTTGGCAAACAATTAGTGCTCAATAAATGACACCTAATGCTGCTGTCATTACATTAAGCGATTGCTGCGTCTCTCTTGGTACTCAAACTGCACGTGAGGGATAGAAAAAAAGGCAAATGGCTATGGAGATGGCTCAGTTGATAAAGTTCCTGTTTCATAAGTATGAAGTTCTGAGTTTGGATCCACAGTGGCCATGGAGACATTGGCATGGTGGTTGGTATCTGTAACTCTAGCACTGAGGCAGATGGAGACAGGTGTACTCCTGAAGGTCATTAGTTAGAAACAATAAATTGCAGGTTCAGTAAGAGAGTCTGTCTCAAAAATAAGGTGGAGAGCAATGAAGGAAGAAGCCCACTGATGAGCTCTGACCTCCACGTGTAGGCATACACACCTGCACGTGCACCTATATGCACACGCACACACAGAGAAAATCAAGAGCACAATTACTTTAGATTTCATGGACCCAAAGGTCTCCATTGCAATTATTCACCTCTGCTACTGCAGGAGAAAGGCAGTCAAGGGTGACCAATAATTGTCCAAGTAAACCGTTATTTGCAAAAGCTGTCTGTTTGCTAGATTTATTCTGTGGGTGGACATTTATTATCCGTGTCCTGGAGACCTTCACTATTAGGAATGTATTTGGCTCTTCTTGATGGGAAATACTATGATATGGAGTCTCAGAGAAGTGAATGCTGCCATTGGTCCTGTGGTCCAAAGATGTGGGCCAGTGTTTCTGTGGTTCTTTACATATTTTCTTCATGTGCCTCAACTTCACCATATGCACAGTGAACACAAGAGGGAGGTATGGGACCCAGCCAATGAGAACAGGCTTTCCTAAGATATTTCAGACTTCAGTGACTGGATTGTGCCATGTGGCCATTTCTTGTTGCAGTGGAAATTGTGTGGTAACTGTTGTCATCTGCACCATCTGTAGTGGAGATGGGCAGAGGAAATGGGGTTGAGGACATGTGAGGTTGGTCAATAACATCACTGTGCTCCTCCAGCTGTGAGTGATGGGAACTAAGTTCAGAGTATCGCAACAGCAACATTGTGTTCATTATTAAGGAGGCTTGAATCAGGAGTGTAGGTGTCTGAATAAAGGCTGAAACAATTGATGAAGAAAATTCATTACAGCCAAATTTGAGTATCACTATTTCAGTATTGAGTATCAGTACATCAATTACTGACTAAAATACTCAATTTCCCTCCCTCCTTCATGCTTAGTGGACTCTCTCATATGGAACTTGTTGATGTCATGGTAGCCCACCCATGTGCACTCTCCTGCCTCTGGATATGAGCTCGATCACGTGACTTGGCCAAAGTAGTGGTGCTGATCAAAGCAGAAGGTGCAGGCATGTCTGGTATACATGATTCCCCTTGGTATCTGTTGCCCCTTTTCTCCTGGACTTCAGGATGTAAAACATACTTGGAATCAATTGGAATGGAAACTACATGAGCAGCCAGGCACAGCTAGACTCAGGCTTGAAGCAGAGCTGCTCAGCTGAGTGTGTCAAATGTCCTCTCAACCTACAGGTGCTGAGTGAGGACAAATTCTTGTGATGTTGAATGACCGAGTTCTGGCCTGGCTGTTACATAGTAATAGCTAACCAATAGAACTCTATCTTATGTAGGTGCAAGAATGTCAAACTCACAAATCAGGATCTCTATCTACATTTTTTTTTTACTTTGACTGGAGACCTAATAAATTGCTGCTAAATTCCAGGGATACTAAACCACATGAGATGTGCAGTGTGGTGTTTGGAAGTAGAAGCAAAGTATGGAATCAAGAATGGAAAGAGGATTATTAACTGTGGGGAGAGGAAGAAAGACAAAACAGAGGGGAGGAACACCCAAATTGCCATGTCACAGTGAAGTAGAGGGTCGTGGAGCAGACAGAATTGGGAAGGGCATGGAGTAGAGGGCATTCTGGGAGAGGGATCAGTGCTATTCAGAGTTTAGAGGCAAAAGGGGCTTGGCCATGGAGAACCAGCAAGTGAAGTTTTCTAGAAGGTGTGGTAAGGAACAAAGCATCTGATGTCCCTTAGAGATGATCTGCTATGCGAGGACAAGGAGACTGTTTGGGGCTTACCCACAAGGGCAGTGGAAGCAGAGGGGAGCACTGATGTCTGCTTATTTATTTGAGCACATGGTGATTTTAATTGTAGCAGTCACTACTTCTCAGGCACTTGTGAGGAGTCAGGGCACTAGGCTGTGTCCACGCTTCTCTCTCAGGCACTCTAATAGATAAGTATTACTGTTCTCCCTTCACAGTCGGGGAAACAGAGGCTCAGGGGGTAACAGCTTGTCCACAATCATGGAATAATTGCTAAAGTGGTGTGTCCACTCATGATGCTTTCTTAGTTCTAGAGTCTTACTCCTTAACCACTGCAGTTCCCAGCATCTCTACATAGCAGACTGGGAAAGGGCTGAGTCAACCAAGAAGTTTCAACAAACACAGTTGAATACTCCCTCTCCCTCCCCTCAGCCCTGTCTGTAGTCTCTGAGCTCACAAGAGCCATTGAGCTCATCAATGAGGAGTTGTGTGAATAGAATTCGGTCATGTCCTCAGGAAACTTGATTGACAGAGAAACAATGCTGAGCACCAATGACTTTTATTGGTTCATTAAGACAGATTCCTTGAGGCAGTGACTCCTGAGCATGCTGGGTTAAAGCACCAGAGAAAGAGGTTAAAAAAAAATAGATCNGTCTGGTAAAGTGATTGTNACATGAGTGTGACGACTGAAGTTTAATCCCTAGAATTAAAAAAAGAAAAATCTGGCATCATGGTGCATACTTGTGATCCCAGTCCTTGGAGGTCATTGGCCAGTCAGTCTAGTGATTCAAGTCCAGATAAAAATGAAAGACCAGGACACACTTCTCCCTCAAATAAACAAGTGGCAAAAAGCCAAGGTGGATGGCTCCTGAGTTAGCCTCTGACCTACACACATGGATAAACATGTGTGTGTGACCCTTGTCCTCATTTGATTTCTATTGCCGTGATAAAAATGACCATGACCAAAAGCAGCTTGGGGAGGAAAGGGTTTCTTTCATCTTATGGCTTACAGCCCATCATCAAGGAAAGCCAGGGCGGGACCTCAAGGCAGGAACCTGGGGGGCAAGAACTGAGGCAGAGACCAAGAACTCTGCTTACTGATATGCTTCCATGCCTATGTTTAGCAGCCTTTCTAATAGAACCCAGGCCCTCCTGNCCAGGGGTGACACAGTACACAGTGGACTGGGTCATCTCACATCAGTTGTTAATCAAGAAAATGCACCTCTCACCACCATGGACATGCTTCCAGGCTGATCTGTTGGCGGCAATTCCTCAGTTGAGCTTCCCTCTTCCCAAGTGACGCTATTTGTGTCAAGTTGACAAACAGTAACCATTANAGCCTGCACACTCAAATGTACTTGTGTATAAATGCACACACAGNCATGTAAACACAAAATAAAAAAACACAGCTTCAGGGTGAACTGAAATAACAATGTTTGAGTGTGAGTCTTCTACACCCCATTTCCTCCCCACCCCTTTCTCTTTACACTTCCCCAGTGACTCTGCAGTCCCANGAAGGTGACATTGGCAATCTCTGTAGATACATCCTGCCTGGGACACTGTTGCTTATCACACATGGCTGGTCAGCTACTTCCTCAGGGGTGAGCGATGCCTAGAAGCTAATTTTAATTCCTCAGGCTCTCTGCTGAATCCTGAGCTGCCAATCTCTGCCCTGGCCCCCTGGACCAGTTCTTTGAAGATGCCCATTGCCTGAAGCTACTGTCAAACTAGCCGTGTAGCATTCAGCATGACGTCNGGTCTTTCTGGACTCATCTGCGGCTCCTCCAGCCATTTTGAGTGGGAGATATTCACCAGAAAAAGAACAATGGCAGAGGCTACTCCTGTAGCACAAGGTACAAACAGAAAGAGTTGTATTCACATCAAGGGTCTCCAGGCATGAGGGCAATAGGTTCTCATTTTGCCACTAGAATTGCCACTAGAATTCTAGAAGGAGCAAAACCNCCACATCTGCAAAGTTTCTTTTCAGGACTCTAAAGAATATGAGGACACCTTCTCTTTCGATCCTAGACTATTTCTAGGATAGGCAGCTTTGGAACCAATCAACATCACCTAAGTTGGTGTCTGAGAATCCTCCAGTTGCAGTCTTTGATTTCTGAACCTGGATGCTTACTACTTTCTCAGATAGGCAAGCGAGCCAGACAGCCCAATGTGACCTCAGCATTTCTATCTGCAGTCAGGCTTGATTTCTGCTGATGCGAGGAAACATCTCCAAAAGAACTTGCATCTGTAGCCTTTGGAGGATGGCTAGTTTACTTTCAAGTGTGTGGGCCCGCTAAAGTCCTTTTTCTTCCAGTCCTTGCCTGGAGTTGACAGTGTGAACATGACACCATTTCCTATGTAAGGATCTCAGAGTCTGGTGACAGGGATGATAGTCAGAGCAGTAGGGGACATTTTAAGCACATTTGCTGACATACGGTTTGCATGCAGTTCATCTGTCATTGTATATATGTTCATGTTCACATGCCCCTGTTAGTGGAGAGGTACACGCATATCCAATATGTATACTCTTAATGTTTACTCTGTCTGTGCATGTGCTTTTGTTTACATTAGTGTGCCTTTGGGTNTGTACAGTTTGCACATATGTTTTCCAATTTCTGTCACAGAGAATGTTTTCCAGTCTTTTCATGAAAGCCTTATAGTCTTTGCAGTCTCTATCATTGTGGGCACTGTCAAAGCTGTTCCTGATGAGGGCTTAGCATGCTAGTTGCTACACAGTCTCTCTTCAGCTAGTACTTCATGCAGAATGCTGCATGAAGATGTAAGATGTAGTGTGTTGGCCCCTGGATAAACCTTAGATAATCCCTTCTACCCCATACTTAGACCCCCCTTCTCTTCCTAGTTTTCTCAAATGTTGCTGATTCTCCCATTTGCCCCACTGTTGCAGAATATTTGTTTAACTATGTAAAGATGTGTTGCATGTATTTAACTATGCAAAGATGTGTTGCATTTGTTTAACTATGTGAAGATGTGTTGCCTTTGTTTAACTATGCAAAGATGTGTTGCTGCTTTACCTTGCCTGCCTAAGCCTCCTGATTAGTCTAATAAAAAAGAGAGGGAGGAGGTATAGACAGGACTTCCAGGTAGGCGGAGTAAATAGGAGGAGGAATTTAGGCTGGGGGAAGGAAGGAAAAGANACACCAGGGAGATGCCAGGGGCCAGCCAGCTAGATTTGGANAAAGCAGGAAAGTAGGACATACATCATGAAAGAAAGGTAAAAAGCCCTGAGGCAAAACATAGATGAATAGAAACAGGTTAGATTAAGTTAAAAAGGCTAGCAGGACAAGCCTGAGCTAAGGCCGAGCATCCATAACTAATGAATCTCCGAGCCTTTATCTGGGAGCTGGTTAACAGCCCAAAGAAAATGTCAGCTATACCCACTTGTCATTGTTTGCTCCAGATGGTCTCACACATCTCCCCTTGGACTTGATGACCTGCCATTGAATCTAGAGGCCATATCTTCTGAGGAACCAGCCTTGAGCTATAAGTTTTATTGTAAGTTGAGAATGAGGGCTGGGTTTGAAAGCTCCCAAAGGCATCCAAGGACATTTAACTAAGACCTATAAGGTCACTGTGGATGTGTTAGTCTTTTTGTTGCTGTGGCAGAATACTTCACAGAAGGATGTTAAGGGAAGAAGGATTTGTTTGGCTTATGTTTTCAATTCATGGCTAACTGGCTCCATGTTTCTGGACCTACTGTGAGGGAGAGGATGTGGCAGAGGAGGCTGTTCTATTCATGTCAGCCCAGAAGCAGAGGTTAGGGGGGCAGGGAGGGAAGAAGAAGAAGAAGAAGAAGAAGAAGAAGAAGAAGAAGAAGAAGAAGAAGAAGAAGAAGAAGAAGAAGAAGAAGAAGAAGAAGAAGGGCCTCCTCTTCCTTTCCCTATTATTCCACCTGATGCACCAGCCTACGGGATGGTGCTGCCCATGTTCAGGTGTGTCTTCCCCTTCAGTTAACCCTCTCTGGAAGCATGCTCATAAACATACCTGAGATAAATTTTACTAATCTTCCAGGTACCTCACAGTTAATCAACTTGACACTCCAGATCACTGGCACAGCAGTGACACAGTTGGGGNCAGAGAAAGCCATCAGGGGAACATCTCCTTGCTGAGAAATACCTGCAGAAAGAGCCTGTTCTGGTCTCAGCTCTGCCTGGGCCTGGGCTACAGCCTCTGTGTCTTGGAGGACTTGGGTCAGGCCAATTAAACACCAGCCATTTAACTGTACTGGCTAAAAGGAGAGATGTTGTTGCTGTTTGAATCTAGATGGTCTTTTAATAAAAAACCAAGAGCCAGATATCAGGGTGAAAGCTGAAAGATCAGAGAAGCAGAACAGCCAGCCACTAGCTCTTACCTCTACGAAATCCTCAGCCTAAAGAGAGTGAGTTCCTGTTTCCTCACGCCTTACATACCTTTCTCTGCCCTGCCATATTACTTCCCGGGATTAAAGGCCTGTGTGCCTCCCAAGCAAAGGCATGAGATCTCAAGTGATAGGATTAAAGGTGTGTGCCAACACTGCCTGACCTCTATGTCTAATCTTGTAGCTGGCTCTGTCTTCTGATCCTCAGGCAAGTTTATTAGGGTACACAATATGTCACCACANGTTATGCCTCTCTCCAGGGACAGCATCTCCAGGGCAGGGCCCCCAAATCTGCANNCACATTTTCAATATGCTTCCCAGGTGATGCCTTCCTTCTCTGGAGGTTGGAAACTGACAGGCAAGGCAGACTATGTAGTTCTTCCTAGACACTGAGACTATTATTCTGGGAGTGAAAATATTGACAGAGAATAGATGGGATTTTCTCAAGGAAAAGAAATGAAAACCTTANATCTTGCAAGAAATAGAAAAAATAATAAACTGTTTGAAGAAGTGCACCAAGCTAGGAGGAGAGTGCCTGGGGCTGGGTACCTGACCTGCAATGTGAAAACCAGCTGGCTGGGCTCCAGGATGAAGGACACTCTGCCAGCCTCTCCAAGCTGATTCATCTCCCCAGCCCCAAGATCAGGGAGATGCTGAACCTCTGAGCACTTGGCCGCTATAAATCAGAAACACTGCAGTTTAATAAGGAGCCGTACTTCCTTCATCTTGTGCTTTGTACTGAGCTATTACTTTCTAGTTGGTTTGCAAACTGGTTCTCATGAGTGAGCTGGTCCCTCCCTATCATTAATGGTGGTGATAGTGATGGGGATGACAAGGTTTGCTGTGTATTTGCCATAAGTCAGATGCTATGTCTTCTGCAGGGATTATCCCACTTCCTTGCAACAATTCTTCGGTGAGTGCTCTCATCATCCTCACTTCAAAGATAAGAAAGCCTAGGCACAGAGAGGTACAGTAACTTCTCTAAGGTGACAGGGACTCTNTTAGCCTTGAAGAGCCTACATGCAAACCAGGGAAAGATGCTCCCCATTTGAGTGCAGATGTATGTGCATATGCTCATGTGTGTGTAGAGGCCAGAGGTAGAGGCTGGGTGTCTTCCAGCGTTCACCTTCCTGTTTGAGACAAGCTCTGTCGTTGAACCTGGGTTGCTGATTTAGTTAAACTGGCAAGTCCCAAGGAGTTCATTGCCCTCACCTCTGCAGTGCTGGGATCACAGCCAGACTCAGACTCAGCGTTTTTGTGGGTTTAGGGATCATGCTCAGATCCTCATGCTTGCTTGGCAAGTACTTTACTGACTGAGTCATCTCCCCAGTCCAAGATGCACCCCTGTTGAGTTAGAGCAAGACACCATTTGTATGGCTACACATCTCCCTGTGTAAAGGCTGCAAGTGGTTGGCATCTTTACATAGCCATGTAGCCCCGTCTTTGAGATTGACTATCCCCAAGTCAGCTCTTACAGCCTGATGGGTACAGGGCAATCTGGGTTCCAGCCCCTGCTCAACTCACTTGCGTGTGCGTGTACAGTGTACAGCATGTACAACTACACTGCATCGCCAGGAGCCTTTCTGCCTCTAAGTGACGAAACTGGGATTTAATCCTAAACTGCCTGACTGCAAAGTAGATTTTTCCATCCATATGCATTTAAGTTATTGTCAATATGTAAAGATAATATACAATTTCTTCTTCTAAAATGGAGATTTCCAAGCAGGCAAGCTATCAGATGGGAGGGTCTAGGATCACTGGTCCGGAGCACCTGACAGTTCACAGCTGGAGAGAGCACTGGAAAATCCTACTTTCTTAAGTATATACTTTTAAAGGCATACTCACAATGGAGTATTGATTTGAAAGAGATATGGGAGGGATCGTGAGGCTGGATGACAAGGCATAGAGAGGCATGAAGTTCTGAAAATGAGGCTCCAGGTGGTCTAAGCCCTTTCCTCTGTGCAGCACCCATGTGCTTAAGGTTCTTGTTTGGCACATCTGCTGTCCCAACATGGATGTTAAAAGGGAGTCAGGGAAGGTGGCACAGATATGCTACCATGAGGACCTGAGTTTGATCCCCAACACCCAAGTAAAAATCTGTGTGTGGTGGTGCATGCTTGTAATCTGCCGNGAAAAGGCAGAGGCAGAAAGATCCCTGGGGCTCACTGGCTTGCTAGTCTAGCTTATTGGTGAGCTCCACACCAATGAGGGACACTGTCTGAAAAAGTAAGGTGGGTGCCAGAGAGATGGTTCAATGGTTAAGATCACATACTGCTCTTGCAGAGGAAGGACCTGAGTTCAGTTCCCAGAACCCACATCAGTCATCCTACCTTTAACTCCAACATGGGGGGTGGGGGTCCTGATTTCTCTAGTGTCTGTAAGCACCTGTACTCATGTGTATATACATATCCATAATTGAAAATAAAATAAATTTTTTTCTAAAAAAAGCAAAAATAAGGTAGATAGTTTCTGAGGAATGACACCTGAGGTTATCTACATGTCTCCACAGGCACATACATTCGTGCACATTTGCACATATACTCACATATGCACTCACATTTGCACACACCAATGGAGAGCAGATTGGACATTACCAGGTATTATGGAAACTTTAGCTATAAAGGGCTAGCACTGAGACACCTCGTCACCATGGAACACTTTGACTGAAGTAATAGGCACCATGAGTGGTTACACAGTTCTACACATGTGATAAGATTACATGNAAATGCACACAGAGCTGGGTGTATGCAGAACTGGTGTAGTCTGAACAAGCTTCTTGGATCATATAGTATCGGTTTCTAAGGAGGACAGAGTTAGGATCCTGCAAGATGATTCTAGGAGAAAGGAGATGAAGAATGCTTTGGAAGTGGGGTGCTATTTCTTGTGAATTTATCATTATTTCAAGATAGAAAGTTTAAAAATTCTATGGGAATGTTGATGTGTGATCAGGATATAGGAACTTTATACTGCAATGCATATTGTGCAAATAGTAAGTAATATAAATAAGAAATGAAAACTAAACATTTAAACCACAATTAGGGGCTGAGGAGATGGCTCTGTTGGCAGTGTTTGCTGCTCAGGCCCAAGAGGCTGAGTTTGATCTCCACTGCCCTGTGGAAAACTCTGGAAGTCTTGACCTGGTGGTGTGTATTTGTGGGGGCGTGAAGACAGGTGGAGCCAGCTCAGAACCTGGTGAGCTCCAGGTTAGTGGAAGACTTTGTCTTTTTAAATTGTCTCTTAGTTTAGATCACAGAACCATGCATTGGAAACCCTCACANGAACCCATGAGGAGGCAGGCATGAAGATGTCAGCAGCTGGAGAGTTATAGCAGTAAGACTGGNTGTCCATCAACATTTTCTTTCACTTTTACTGCTGTCTGAGTGTGAGGAGATGTGTAAGATCCCCACAGATGAGAGAGAAGAAGGAATTTTTTGAGCAAACAGGACAATTTGAAGACTAAAATCTAAATGTAATATGGACCTACNTGATACACCAAAAATATATGTGTAATTGTGTTATGTGAACAGGAGAAGAAAAATACCTGAGNATGTTATGTTTATGTAAATGAAGAGAAAAGCCATTTGGAAACGTATGATATGCTCTAAACCAATAGTGAATGTGCAGTGACTAGATTGCTTGCCAAGTATATGTCACCTGCTATACAAACAATTTCACTTAGCCATACAACAAATCATGAAGTTCCATTTTCCACATAGCACCATGGAATTGGGAAGCCACTCACTAAAGGCCATGCATTTGGAGCTGGGATTTCTCAGGCTGCAAGTTTCTCTCATCTCACTGACCTTGGACCCTCCACTTGGACTCGAAGGAAATCACTCTTATCCAGAGACAGAAGCAGAGCTGGGCAGGGAAAAGAACAGTCTAATTATTGTTCTTTACTTGACAGCTAATGTCCACTTATGAGGGAGTACATACCATGTTTGTCTTTCTGGGTCTGTGTTGCCTCACTCAGGTTGATCTTTTCTAGCTCCATCCATTTGCCTCAAATTTCATGATGTCATTGTTTTTAACAGCTGAGTAATACTCCATTGTGTAAATGTANCACATTTACCTTAGCCATTCTTCAGTTGAGGGCATCTAGGTTGTTTCCAGTTTCTGGCTATTATGAATAAAGCTGCATTGAACATGGCTGACCAAGTGTCCTTGTGGTAGGATGAAACATCCTTTGGGTATATGCCCAGGAGTGGTATAGTTGAGTCTTGAGGTAGATCAATAC
>LZPO01034925.1:43144-53272 GCA_001675575.1 Neotoma lepida
CATGGTGTGGTGCCATCCCTAGGCTGTTAGTCCTGGGTTCTATAAGAAGATAGGCTGAACAAGCCATGGGAAGCAAGCCTGTAAGCAGCTCCCCTCGATGGCCTCTGCATNGGCTCCTGCCTCNAGGATCCTGCCCTGTTTGAGTTCCTGTCCTGATGAACAGTGATGAACAGCAATGCTGAAGTGTAAGCTTAATAAATCTTTTCCTCCCCAACTTGCTTTATGGTCATGGTGTTTTGTTGCAGCAACAGAAACCCTAACTAAGACAACAACTTATGCAAAAAAGTGCCTTTACCCATTGAACCATCCTGCCAGTCCTTTGGAGTTGTCTTCTGTCCATTTCCATAGAACATACATGAAAGAATAGTTTCATGATTATTAAAAGCACATATCTCTGANCCAATTCNGGAATATAATCTGGGTCTACTACTAAATATATNATCTTGGAGAAATCATCTAACCTCAATGGTTAGTTCCCCCCNTACAAAACAAAGCTAACAATATTTTAATATCTACCTCACAGAACTGCCATGAGAATTATATGTGAAGTAATTAACATCTTCCTGATACTTAGTGAGCATTTAGGAAGTTGATATTATTCTTACTAATGAAGAGATCACATCTCAAATCATATCTCTTTAGCCAGGCAGAAATTATTGGATTGTCCATGAGCAGCTACAGTGGAATGTTTGGTGTGTGTGTGTGTGTGTGTGTGTGTGTGTGTGTGTGTGTGTGTGTGTGTAGTTAAGAGTAGCAATCTGTCCTCTGCACTTGACAGATTTGCTCTTAGCTCTCAGTTGTAAAAATCTTTAAATGCTTCCGGGTTACAATATGTAAAGGTAATTATGGGAAATGAAGGAGGAGTTAAGTAATCGGCATGAGATGTTAAAACTAAGAACTAGAACGTTTTTAGAAGGTAAATACTAACATATCCCTGTCTCTGCCTCTTTTAGANAATTCTCTTCACTGATGGACCAGGACAAGCAAGATGAGCTGATCACAAAATGTATTCCTTAACTCAAAACAAATACCAGTTCACATTCCTTTGATGACGCCTGGTGCTAAGCACCAAAGACCCTCATTGGAGACTAGTAATCTTCTTTCATCTAAAAGTATTTCATTCTTTCCAGCAACTAAAAATCATTTGCTACACACTAAATTGCCAGCAACATTCCTTAAAAGAAGAGAAATAACAGCACANCAAGAGGCAATGGGTATAGAAAATAACACAACAGCATCAAATTCCACAGCATAACTGTTGAGGACTGAGCAGCTNAGTGGGTGTGAGGCAGTTGANNAGTATCATCTCTCCCCTGCACTGGTTAGTTGTTAATCATTGTTGAAGCACTGTTAACCTCTGTTTAAAAAAAAACTGTTGTTATTATTAATGATAAATTCCTTAATTTATATCATAAACATTCTTTTTGCTGTTCATTTTCCTGTAAGTAGGCAAATACCCTGGGGATGGAGTGANTCGATTCTCTCATTAGCAGCTATTGAACTCTTACTTGCTTCCCTGTCTGACCTGATGGGATGGACTATTGGTACAACAGCCGTCCTAGCTACTTTAATGCTAAAACTATCATTTTGGAATATGCCATGCTTGCCTTGAGACTACTACACAAAAAGTGCAGCTGATTGCCTTGGCTCCTGAAGGTGCAGCTTCCAACAGCAATGTTTGCAGCCAAGTATACAGGCTTTTCCTATCACATGCCTCAGTGAACCCTAGATGACCTTGCAACAATTTCCACCTGGACAAGAAAGGAAACACTTCCTCTGGTAGAGGAACTANTGTAATTTGTGCTAATTCCCCAGGGAGAGGAACTACTGTGGTTGGAGCTAAAAGGCAAGATTGTGGTTTGTCCAAATAATTGTCTGTCATGATTGGCACAAAAAAATGACTGATCTGTCAAAACAAAGGGCTGTTTGTATGACTATTTCTTCTGTAAGTTGTTTCTGATATTGATATTAAATCATAACAGAAAAGCTACTGATATAGAATTTGAACTAGAAGATGGATATTGCTGCAAAGAACCTGACCATGTTGGTTTATGGAGGACTATGGAAGACTTTGGAAATTTCAGTAAAATGCTATAAGCAGAGCTTCAAGGATTGTTCTAGTTGTTGCCTGGGAGACAGTCATGCTGAGCATTATGTGGCCTGTAGAAGCTCAGCTCATGAGTTTTTGGAGAGAGCCAAGGACTCAACAGCAACTGGGCTAGAGGCCATTTGTATATGGTATTTTAGAAAAGAATCTAGCTGCCTTTTGCCTTTGTCCTAAGATCTTTCCTAAGATTCATCTAAACACCTCTCTCCAGGTTATGTAAACAAGCTGCTAGGGTTTACTCAAGAAATCAGCTGAGAAAGAAACTCCTGGACAACCTCCCATGGTATTGCAACATTAGGTCCAATAAAGGTTTCTCGTAAGTCATATTTCTTTAGCAACTTTTAATACTAAGTGATAAGTTCACTACACAAAGAAGAAGCATCAGAGACAAAAAAAAAGTGATGTGACAGAAGCATCATCTAACATGATGGGAGCAGCAATGGCAATAGCTTACACCAGCTTCTAAGTGCTAACCAACCCCACTTATATCCAGTGTCTGTTCTTAGAGCCTCAAGCCCCAGCTTCTGGGTGCAATCTGTGAACAACCACTCAATGACAGCTGAGGATCCAGTGGGAGACAGCATGCTGCCATCAATCCCAACAGCCTACCAGTGATCCTGTTTATACACCGGGATGCTACCCACAGCAATATCACCAGAACAGTNGATTCCCAGGCCTGAAAAATACTGACCATCCCTGATGCCCACCTTACACTTGTTCTGGTTTTAATGAGAAATGTTTCCCATGAGCTTGTATATTTGAATTGGTCCCCAATTGGTGGTGATGTTAGGCAAGGTGGTGAAACCATTAGAAAGTATAGAAAGCATTGCTTAAGGATGTACACCACTGACAGTGCACTCTGATAGTTTATATCCTTGCTTGACTTCCAGTTTAATCTCTCTTAGTGTTTGCAATTGAAGATATGATCTCTCAGCTTCATGTTCTAGCTCCCTGCTGCAATTCTTCCCTTGAAATTATGGACTCTCTCTGTTGAACTGCTAGCAAAAATAAACTCTTCCTTCATAAGTTGCTTTTTTGTTGTTGGCACTGTATCACAACAGAACANTAACTAATACAGAATTGGTACCGGAAGTGGAATGTTGCTGTAAAGAATCTACCCATGTTGGTATATGAAGGAATGTGGAAGATTTTGGAAGTTTGGACTAAAAAGCAATTAAACGTTGTAAGCAGAGTTTAAAGGCTTGTTCTAGTAGTCACCTGGGAAACAGCAGTGTTGACAGCAGTGTGGCCTGTAGAGGCTCAGCACATAAAGTTTTAGGATCGTCAAGGACTTCAACAACAACTGGTCTAGAGGCCATTTCTANGTGATATTTTGGCAAAGAATCTGACTGCCTTCTGCTCTTTTCCTAAAATCTTTCCTGAAGCCAAATTTAAAAGTAATGGGCAAGGTACCATTATCAGGCCATAAATGTGTCAATGGCCCAAGAGCAGGACAAGAAGAAGGATGTGGAAGACAAGGCTTTCAAGTGGAAACAAAAAGAGAAGCAGAAGAAACGAGGATCCAAGGCCACAGGAAGGAGCTACCAGCCACAGATGAGATTTAAAAACAGGCAAAAAGTAAGCTAAGCTATTCTATGTACCTGGGATGAGAGTGACCTTCTTCAGTTCCTATTTAAACATCTAGTACCCTGCTATAATATCCTTTGCTGCCTACAGATAATAACTAAATGTTACCTTGGAGCCTGTTGTACATTGTAATTAACTTTTGTTAGAAAAAAAATCACACGGTGGCTCATTATCTCTAGTTTTCATTCAATTATTCCTACCTCAGCTGTGAGTTTAAATAAACCCAGTCTGAAATTCTGCCAGAACCTGCTGTTTCATCTTCATTGTACTCTGAATTCTGTATCACTTTGAATTACACCAACTCATTTAAAAGGCAATAAAATACAAAGAACAATAAGAATAGACTACTTTATTTGGCAGAGGAAATTTCAAGACAGCATAACATTGAGTCTGTATATTGGTTATTGCTGATAAGTGTTACGCATGTCTGCAATAAAAAAGAGCAGATGAGGCAAAAAGAAATGAAAATTTACAGTATTGAAAAGAAAAGTATTAGGAAGCTTAATGTTACAGTCAAAGCATATGCTGAAAGTTATGTCTTTAATCATTAATGAGATTGTCACAATTAAGGAGAGGTCCCCTGCTCTGTAAAGGGCAAGACCCTTCCCAGCTAAGCTTCCAAGTCATGAAAAGAGGAAGGCCAAGGAGCAGCTTCCTTCTAGAAAGCAATTATCCCAACATCTAAGAGCTGTTGATAATGTGGTTAAATGCAGAGAGGGTCCATCCTCAGTTAACAGCTGAACTTGGCAGTTTCATGAATGTGGAACTAGCATTGGAAGTATGAAAGATGTAAGAGTGAAGGCATCATGGATTTTCCCCCTGCCATTTCAGACAGCCACTATCGTCAAATGTGTCCCAGTGCTGGAGTCACTACAAGAAGAAGGCCCTAAGAGTTCTCAAGACCCTAAAAGATCATTACATAAAGCCATGAAATGAAATACAGGCTGCAGTTGAGACCCTAAAGTGTTGAGATGCCAGAGCCATGAGACATTGGCCAATAAGAGATGAATTCAGGGAGTGGAACCATCCCAGGAGAAAGGTGTATACTGCAGTCAGCCGAGCTAAAGGGCCAGAGCCATCTAAACCCTTTGAAACTGAAGTCCCAGACTTCAGGTCTGAAGCTATAGTATTGGTATTTGCCCTGTTAGGTTTGGGTCTTGTTTAGGTGCAGTATTTCCTCACTATGCCCTCATTCCTCAATTTGGGAATGGAAATGATATTCTATGACATTATATGTTGGAAGTATATAATTTGCTTATTTTATTTTGCATGAGAGCTATAGTTAAGAAATTATAAGGAGTCTCACAAGAGACTTTGGGCTTTTGAACAGTGTTGAAACGGCTGAAGACCATGGGGGGACCTTTAAAGTTGGACTAAATGCACTTTGTGTTATGATACAGCCGTGAGGCCTATGAGCCGTGGGGAGCAGAATGCTATGATTTAAATGGGAATGTCCCTCAGAGGTTTATGTATTTTAACACTTGGTCGCCAGTTGGCACTGCTGTTTGCAGGGGTCTGTCGGACCTTTGTAGGTATGGCCTTGCTGGAGGAAGCACGTGGTTGTTGAGGGAATTTGCCCCACTCCCGATTCACTTCCTGCTTAATGTTTTACAGGGACAATATAAAACATTGTCAGATTCCTCTTCAGATTCCTCTTCCAGCCACCTGCTGACATGCCTCCCCTACTATTGTGGACTGATGCTTTTACAACAACAGAAAAGAAACTAATACAGCACCGTAGCCCTCCTGGACCCAGTCTGAACAAGTCTCTCTTGCAGCAGCCACTATCAGGTAAAAGGGGCGGCTCTCTGACACCTGGAAAGACAAACAGTTTCAGAGTGGTCAGGACAGGAAGAAGAAAGGAAACAAAAGTAGAGAGAGACATAATGGATGGCATAGAAGTGACGGAAAAGAATCGGCTGTGTGCCAAGTTCTAGGGAAGAGAGCCTCTAGCCACGGGCTGCCAGGGAGTCCCAGAGGGTTGTCAAGTTTTCAAAAGCAAGGATTCCAGACTCTAGGCTGCACTGTGACAGTGACCACTGTGAAGGGCTAAGAGCCCCAATCTCCAAGGCCTGCAGAGAACTGTAACACTTGGTGCTGCCAAACAATAAAGGAAAAGGAAAAGCTACTAGAAATGATGGTTTAAGTAGCTTCTTCTTACCTGCCCATGATTTCTAACCAGATGGAGCAGAAGAACCCTCAACCATCTGATTGGTGATAAGCAAACACTTTTTAAGATAGCCTGTTATTTGAGAGTTGAGGAGTGTAACAGTTGGTCTTGATTATCAACTTGTGTGGATTGAGAAGTGCTTAGGGGGTTGATAAAGCAAATCCTGCTGCTTCTGTAAGTGTATTAACTAAAGGGATAGGCCATCACTAATGTGAGCAGCACCATTGCGTCCTATTAGGATTTCTTTTGCTGTGATAAAATACCATGACCATAAGCAACCTGGGGAGGAAAGAATTTGTTTTATCATATAGCCTGTAGTTCAAAATCCAGGGAAATCAGGGCAGGAACATGAAGACAGGAACTAATGCAGTGGCCATGGAGGTGTGCTGCTAACTGGCTTGCTCCTTGGGGCCTTCTTTTTGTCACCCAGGACCACCAGCAAGGGGTGGCAATGCCCAAAGTGAGCTGGACCCTCCCACATCAGCCATCAATCAAGAAAATGCACTGCAGATTTGCTCACAAGCCAATCTGATTGACCTATTTTCTCCATTGAGGTTCCCTCTTCCAAAATGACTTTGGCTTGTGTCAAGTTACGCATACCAATGGTAAGTATGATAGTTTCCTGGATTCTGCAATTTTAAGCAAAAATAATATTATTTATCATTTTTATGTTACAAGTGGCACAGTGATTACTAAACCAAATAAAAGATTTCAAAAGCTAAGTCTAATTGCAACATTTGTTAAGTTCTTACTTGAACCCAATTAACTTGAGGAGAAAAAAAAATCAGCTGTGAAAAACAGTGAAGCTTTAATCTGGAAAATAACACTCTGCTGAATGTGTAGTAATTGAAATAGTCAAAAGTAGAATCTTAGAATAATACATTTAAGAAAAACTGGTACTTGTGTCTTAGTGTGGCATTTATCTTAGCAAACTCCAAGATTAATTGTTTTAACTTCACAAGATAACGCTTTTACTCAAGCCAATGATCACATTTGTTTTGTTTCTGACTTGAAAAATGTAAGTTTCTTTCATTCTATCCACTTGTATTTCACAACTAACTTATTTGGTCACTTGGGGCTCATCATGTTGAGAATCCCTTCTTTCTAGACACGATGATTTTCTGTTGTGTGGGTGTACCTCATTTTGTTCATCCATCTACCCCTCCCACTTTGGTTTCATGTTTAGCTATCCAGAATAAGGTTGAGAAGATCATGAGGGTGTAGAAATCCCCTTTTAATCAATGAAATGCAGTCACACACTGGAGGAGAGTAACTCAAAACTCTTGATTAAAATGCTTAAAATTTGGAGCCTATTTTATACAAAATTGTTGGCATTTTCTCTCTTCTTTAACCAACTGCAAGGAATCAGAGCAATCATTAGTATGTGCACTTTATATAAGGAGAGCTGGATGGCAATTGATTTTCCACATACAAGAAAGAGTCCAGTCAGAACTGGGAAATATTCCCTCCAATTCCGCCCCCCCTGCGCCACCAGCCTATTTTTCTCAGACATCACAATGCTTTCAGCATCCACAAGCACATGTTCAAGGTGTTTAGTGGTACAAGGACAAAGTAGAGAAAACTCAGTCTTGGGAAATTTGAAGTAAATTTTCAGACCTGAGAAGGGGGCCATTGTGAAACTATATAATGAAGTAGACTGCAAATGGAAAGGTCTAATTGCTGAATGTGAAGTAGTTGGACTGGGAAACAGTCACCAAAACAAAACAGAGGAGTGAGTTTCCTGGAGCTGGTAGGAAAACAGTGATGAAGTGATGAGGTAGGATAATGCTTCAGGTATTACAGAAACGTTGAATCCAAGCTAGTAACTGTCAGTGTGGAGATCGGAAAGCCAGGGTTGGGATGGCTTAAGGTTGGATAGCTCCCAGAGGTCCGGACAAAGACCATGTGTAGACACAAGAGCCAAAACAAACAGGACCGTCAGTCACATTCTAGAACATCTGAATGTAGTTGAGCTGATGTGGTGGTTTAAATTAGAAATGTCCCCCATAGGCTCAGGTGTTCGAACCCTCAGTCCAGAGTTGGTAGTGCTGTATAAGGGAGGTTCTGAAACCTTTAAGCCACAGAAATTTGCTGGGGGAATTATGTCACTGGGAGCATGGTTTGAGAGTCCATTGCTTTGTCTCACTTCCAGTTCATTCTCTTTGCTTCATGTTTGGAGATAAAGATACAATCTCTCAGCTTCATGCTCCAGCTGCCTCCTGTCACTCCTCCTTTGCCATTATGGACTCCTCCTCTGGTACCACAATCCAAAGTAAACTTTTACTCCTGTGGTGGTTTGAATAAAAATGGCCCCCATAGACACATGTATTTGAATGCTTGGCCATAGGGAGTGGCACTATTAGGAGGTGTGGCCTTGTCGGAATAGCTGTGATCTTGTTGGAGGAAGTATGTCACTACAGGAAGGCTTTGATGTCTAAGATATGCCCAAGCTACACCCAGTGTAGCACACAGTTGCTTCTTCTGCTGCCTGCCAATCCAAATGTAGAACTCTCGGCTCCTTCTCCAGTGCCATGTCTGCCTGCACACTGCCATGTCCCACCATGACGATAATGGACTAAACCTCTGAAACTGTAAGCCATCCCCAATTAAATGTTTCCCTTTATAAGGGTTGCTGTGGTCATGGTGTCTCTTCACAGGAATTGAAAACCTAACTAAGACATCTACCAAAAGTCGCTTTGGGTCATAGTTTATCACAGCAACAAAAAACAACTAATACAGATGACAATCAGGAAATTCCGAGTATGGAAGTAGAACAGTCAGAACTGTATGTTGAGTATTGGTGACAATACGTAGGATGTGTGACAACAGGAAAGTACAAGATGGGAGACCAGATGTGGTTTTATGATGTGGGTAGGAGGTAAAGACTGGAACTGGTACCAAAGCATTGGAGTGAAGAAGAAAGATGCATCTAAAGGTCATTGCAGAGAAATATGTGGCTACTGTGAGTTGATCCTTAACAAAGTAGGACAGCAAAAGAACAAGAATTAAATAGGGATTTTAATTTCCAAGTCTATATGGCTGAGAAACAATCTGGTCAAATATGTAAAGACAGAGGTCTTTTTTTCCCTAAACAAAAGAGACATTAGGTTCTGGAATTTTCTCCAAGCTAACAGGTATAAGTACACCAAAACTGAGGTCTGTGTTCAAGATATTGATGACTAGAGACTGGAGAGAAGACATAGTTGTTAAGAGCGCTTGCTGCTCTTGCAGAGGACCCACATTTGTCTCCTAGCACCAACACAGCAACTCACCATCATCCATAACCCAAGTCCCAAGGGATCCAATGCCCTCTTCTGTCCAGCCACGTTACCAGACACACATATGATATACACACATACACATGCAGACAAATACTCATACAATAAAAATAAATGAATCTTTCAATAACTGCCTAGCTTTTTTTAAAAATGACAAAATTCCTTTAAAACTTCCCATTAAAAACTTCCTCTCCTTTGTCTTATCACTGAGATTCAGTTTAGTTAAAATTCTTATTCTAAAATGTAGACATCCCCTAGGGGGGTTACTCTTTTACTTTAATGACAATACCTGGATAATCACATTTATTTCTCGAGCATAAAGCACACAGTGTTTTCATTTAACAGAAGAGTAAAATGTGACTCCTTCAGGAAACAATGGCCTGCATCACTTTCTCAATCTCAGTTACGAAGATTTAAATCCTATGGTTCTCATCATGGCCTGGAAGAAGAAATAGACATGTTTTCAAGTCCTAGTATCTACAGTAAAAGAGGAAGCTCATTTGAGAAGAATAGGGGAGATGACAAGTTTGGAGCCAGGCACAGTAGCCTGTACAGTCAGAGGCCTGCCCTGGGTGACATAAAGAGACCATATCTCAAAAGAATATTTTCCTGGCATAAATAAGGTTAATTTACACATAAATGAAGTGGACGGAGAACAAGCTATAAATGAAGGGCTGAGGCAGTACTGTTTCAGAAACAGTATTCTTAGTGAAAAAAGGTGGGGGAAATGAGGAAAAGTGAGAGTGAATGCCCAAGCCAAGCAGTAGTGATAATTCAGTCCCAGCTCATTTGGGACAGAGAGAAAAACAAACAAGTGATCGACTACTTTTTAAAAAGCCAAAAACTTACAGTATTTTAGATAACCACACAGTTTGAAATGATGACAACGAATTTAAATTTGAAGTACTACAGTGAACAAAACAAAAGTGCTTAAGGCAAACACACCTTCTGGATTATATGGGACACTGGCTATGAGTGATGATGAG
>LZPO01034925.1:97701-115276 GCA_001675575.1 Neotoma lepida
TAGGACAGTACCACCCAGTGATCAGTAACACA
The DNA here is from genome assembly GCA_001675575.1 of Neotoma lepida. Lineage (NCBI taxonomy): Eukaryota > Metazoa > Chordata > Mammalia > Rodentia > Cricetidae > Neotoma > Neotoma lepida. The sequence goes on from LZPO01034925.1 coordinate 97,734, forward strand.
TACTCCCTGTCATGGCACTATTGAGCTCTGTGACCTTAGAACAATTACTTGGGTCTTCTTTGTCACAATAGCCTCACTCGTGAAATGAGGGGAAATAGTTAATAAGTACTTCACACATTTACTGGTGCATGACTAGTATTCCTTAAAGATTAGTTGTGATGAGCATTAATGAAGAATTCCTGGGTAGCTGAATTATGGCTCACTCCAGAGATGCTCTTCTACTGTAGGATGATGGGAGCATCCCCGCTGCAGAGCAGCACTGTGGGTAAGCATCAACAGAGATCTTAACTTAAATTTTCAGAAAGGGTGAAAGGAGATCAGAGATGTCATACCGCCCTACAACTTAAAACATCACACAACCAGCATANGAGCTCAAGGATCATAGTTGATATCAGCTCTGCAAAGGAACTTATTCTCCAAGGACCCTAAAAACAAGCAGGTTCCTCCCTGCCCCAAATTCCTCACAGCTTATTTGGGATTACCCGCAAAGAACACACACTTTCTGATAAGAAAAACCTTCTTGAAACCACTGAATCAGAAATCTTTCTCTAAAGGTCAGTGTAAGTCTAGAAAAGAGCAAGCTGTAACCTGTAATTTACAACTCTTTACATAAATATCACATTAGAAAAGAAATCTAACAGACTAGTGCAGCTAGCTCTCGGCCTTGGGCAAGAAGCCTCTTTTTGTGGCAAATGTTAATTAGGGCAAAAACCCAGGGTTGGTCAAGGTGCTGAAAAAAAGTAATTGTTGAGTGTTCCATCCTCCACAGGAGGATGTATCCCCCCTTTCAAGGAAGATCAAGAAAGAGCAGAAAAATGTTAAGAGCTAGATACTATGGAAGAGGACCTTGAACCATTGTCTCCTGGGTGTAACACAGTCACTGTGCTACATCCCCAGCTTCACGGGCTACACTTGACCATAAAAGACAATATGTGGACTACCATGTATAAGAGGAAGCTGAAACAGGGCTTGGTTAATCCTGGCTGTCGCTGTCACCTGCCTCACATCCTCCAGGAAGTACTCAGAAAGCCATGCAGGAATGCAGATGTGAAAGTNCTGTGGAGAGCTGTGGGCCATTATGAGCTATACATGACACTGGTGGTGAGGATCAAGTGGAGAGTTCCTGTATATCTTTTTTTTTCCTTTTTTCTTTTTGAGATTATAATTTAATTACATCATTTCTCCCTTCCTTTTCCTCCCTCCAAATCCTCCTTATACCCCCTCACAGTTCTCCTTCAAATCATTGACTCTTGTTACTAGTTGCTATTGCATGCATATATATATACATATATATATATATGTATATATATATTCCTAAATACAACCTGTTCAGTCCATATAGTGTTACTTGTATGTGTTTTTCACACTGCACTACCAATTGGCATGTCCTTTCCAGAGGAAGACCACCTCCCCCACTCCCAGCCCTCCTCAATTGCTTATGGTTGTGTAGGGTTGAGGCTTCATGGTTTTTTTTTCCTATCCAGTTAGCATATCTATGATGTTATCTTTGTTCAGCTCATGTTTGTGCATATAATTCCGTGTATTGATATATAGTTTTATTGAACCTTTATCATCTGGGCTGATGGGGTTCCCTCCAAGAGCCAAAATCCCCATAACAAAAATACCATGTCTAATACCAGACATGAGAAGCCCTCTTTTGAGTTGTTAGCCAGTGTTGTCCAAGAGTCTCCCAAAACATGCAGCCTCTTACTGTTTAACTTGGTTACTCCTCAGAAGTGGAAGGTGCGTCCCCATTGCTGTGTGTCTTTTACAGTGTTATAAATCAGAGATTTGATTGAGAAAAAGAAAGCTGAAACTTAATGCAAAGGTCCTCTGTCCTCTGGAAGAGAACCCTGAATTAATAATGTGTTATCATTTCACCCAGACCTTCAAATACAGGCAGCAACTAAAGGTAAGTCATCTCTTCTCTTTGCCATTGGCCTAAACCACAATAGAGGTATGACAGAACTTTTTGAAGAAAACCCAGGGGGAAAATGAAAGAAGAGAAAGCCGTTGCTTTGAGAAGTGCAACTGTTGGAGCAGTTGGCTGCCTTCAGCAAACACTTGTGGTGAGCAGCCTCCCAGAGATGGTTTGTTGACACACAAAGATAGTGGGGGAGTCAGTCACAGCACTGACATGTGTCATGGCTCCAGGCAACAGACTCAGCATAAAGTTCACACTTACAAAATGAAGATAATTAGGAGAGCACCCACTTGAAATGCACCACTAAAANGGGAGGGCCACCATCAGGGCCACAAACATAACTGTGGGCCTCTTTCCCTACCCAGCATCCGGTCAGTGTCATTTTTGTAATCCACTGAACTCCCTTGGAAGACAAATGTGTCTAAGGATACTATATGGTTGAACCAGGCAGAGGCTTTTGACCCTACTTTGAGTCATAAAGACAGGCAAAAACAAACACAATTGGTGCAGGTCTCCTGTTATTTTGAACTACATGAATGTTAGTACCTGGGAGATGCACTGAGAACTCATTAAAGGGTTGGGATCAGAAGTAGCAGAGATGGCTCAGCTGGTAAGGAGAGCTCTTGCTTCTCTTCCAGGGTACCAGAGTTCAGTTCCTAGCAACCATGTCAGGTGGCTCACAATCACGTACAACTCCAGCTCTGGGTATATCTAAAGCCACTAACCTCCTCTGCCATTAGCACAGGCACATACCCTCAGACAGACACACACAAACATGCAGTAAAAAAAAATAATAAAATAACAGTGCTCCCGTGAGTATATAGATAACACAAATTGGATTTGTTTTTCTGTTGTTGTTTGTTTTGTTTTTTCTTTCTTTCTTTTTCTTATTTCTATTTTTACTTTTTGAGGGGTCACAAGGGTGGGGTGGACATGAAAGGACTGGGAAGTGAATGTGATATGGGTGCATGATGTGAAATTCCCAGAGAATCAATAAAAATGTTATATTGGAAGAAAATAATAATAACAAAATAAGTTTTAAAAGAGGTTGGGGACCTAACTTGATTCACCTTTCTGCCCAGAAGTCATTCCTTTCCTTTCCCCTATCCTGATGACTGAATCTGGTTTGTCCCACAGTCCCNTTCATCCAGGGAAGATCCAAATCTGTTCACCCACAAGCTAGTGGAAGTGCATGTGGGTGGCAGCCTACCATAGCCTTTGGTTTTAAATGGCTTCTCATTTGATGTTATTTACTTGAAAGAGTAGTCAAACAACGAACCAGAACAGAACAATCACACAATCAGTTCTTGAACTAATTCAAACCTCTGGGGAGAGTTTAATGACAGCTCCAAAGACCTGAACCTTCAATGTGGAGAGGTAGGGACGGGACAGAAACTGCAAGGGAGAACAGAGGGCAAACATTAGGATAATGATCTTGTCAGTGAAATATACAAACAATAACAAGAATTACCCACATGATTATGGCAAGTCTCCCCTTTTGCAATGTGGATTCCTGGCAGAATGTGAGGGAAACTGGACTCCACTGTCCCAGTTTCCCAAACCAAGGAAATAAAATGTTTCCCAAACTTGAGACTTCTCCCTTTCCAAATACTAACCTAGTCTGCCTCTGCTTAGCTTCCTAAGCATAGATGTGTTGGAGGTAATATGGCTGAAGACCAAACTTTCAATTTTTACCTCTAAAAACTAACTTTATGTTCTAAGAATGGTGACCAGGGCTGGAGAAATGGCTTTGTGGTCAAGAGCACTTGCTGTTCTTGCAGAAGACCTGGCTTTGATTCCCAGCATCCACATAGCAGCTCACAACCTTTTTTCTNTAACACCAACTGCAAGGGATCCAATGATCTCTCTGGCCTCCCCAAGCAGCAGGCACACAAGTGGTGCACAAGCATACATGCAGGCAAAACACTCATACACATTGAAAATAAATAAATCTTGAAGAGGAAGAGGAGGCAACTCCTTAAAGCTACAGTACACCAGAGGGAATACTATACTTTTTGAAATGGTGGACCAAAAAAAGGTATAGATAAGCTTTATTGCATTTTGTTTTAGCTTTGTAAACTGGATTCTTATTTCCATCATCCTAAAACTACTGGGAAGAAAATGTAAAGGATTAGTAAATAAGTGCTTCAGTTGATAACAAACTCAGTAATAGATACTGATTTTCTCAACATCGTACCTCAGGATACTTAATAATACTGGTTTTTAGGTTTTTTTTTTCTTTCTTTAAACAGGGTCTCACAATAAAGTCCAGATTGGCCTTGAACTTACAATCCTCCTACCTCAGCTTCCCAAATATTGTAAATACAGATCTGTACCACTATGCTCAGCTTAATATACTCTGTCATGAAAAATTAATACCATCAGTCTTTTTAAATCAAAATTTTCTTTGAAATTTCATAACCGTATGTAATGCATTCTTATTATTCTCTTCCCATACCCTCTCTTACCCCCCATCTCTGTGTCTGACCCTTCCCCCTCCCAGCCAATCCCTGTCCAAGATTTGTGAGCTTGGGCTTGCTCTGTAAACTATCTAGTTTAGATAAAACCATCTGTGTGGACTGAAACTATCTACTGTAGCCTAAACTACACTAATATTAACTTTTTTCTTTTCAGGAGCTTCAGAAAAAAGTATATTAACAGGCTATGGGAAACACTCTCTCTTCCTTTCATGTGTTTTCTGACAACCAGCTACCATGAGTAACAATCATGCGATGTGGTTAGTGAGGAAGGGGATACAGGGTACAGTTTTGTCTTGTTATTTTTCTGGCGTTGATTTGTGTCCTGTGCTGACACCATTCTAGAGATTACTATCCGGAGGATACACAGACAACAGAAATGACTGTAGTGGTAATAGCAGACTGAAAAAATGAACAATCATCACCGATTTTTCTACCAGTTAAGAATGCTTTCCCTTCTGATGTTCACGATGAAAAGGTTTACACACAGAACCATGTTGTATTACTATGCTCACATGTTTCCTTATGCAAGTAAACACAATGTCTGGGTACTTTTATAGGCTAAAGGTTAGCTAAAATCTGGTATGCTCTTTGGTTCTCTCATTACTCATTTGTTACCGAGACTAGCTGAAGAATCAGATAAATTCTTAGCAGATTTTTTTATTCATGAAGCAATGCTTAAGGAGTACCTACTTTATACAAGATTCAACCCNCCTGGCTACTGTGTAAGATGTTAAGCATGCAAGCTTCAGATGGATAGAGGTTTTTCTAAGAATTTGAATTGCTTGGAAAGCCATACTACAGTCTCACTGTGTGGTTTTCAACGGTTTTAATTGGCCCTGGTGTTTTCCAATCTTAAATTCTGTTTTTTAGGAGAAAAGTCGATAACTAAGAAACGATTGTTCCTTATCAAATAAACTGAACAAACTATAAACCAAAGAATAAAGAAAGGCAAAGTTTTCCGAGTTAACAAAGAGGCAACGCCTGGAAAATCTGTTTATTTGCTTGACTTTCAAACCCCCTTCTCATCCTGCAGGTGAAGGCGTCTACCAGAAACCTAACAGGAAGGCGGAAGCTGCTCAGTCTACACTTGTTTCAGAGCTCAGAAGTCCTCCCGAGGAAGAATGCTCTCCTTGGTTAAACAGTCCCCATCAACTACGTCTCAGGTGTACCTGCGGCCACGTCTCTCCAAAGCCCCAAGGCTCTGCCACCTAAGCCAGGGGAACTTGCTGTTCGATGTCGCTCGCCTTCCTCCCCGCCCCCGCTTTGGTGCCCTATTGTGCGCAGCTAGGGCACTGCCAAGTAACTCCTTTTATGGTGAGAGGATGGATTCTTCCTCGTCTCCCCGCCCAAGCCTGGTACCTACCCACCCACACGTCTGCCAAGTCTCACCCAGAGCGCTCGGGCGTACACACCCACGCACAACCACACACCCACTTCTCCTCTCCGCTCTGCCGCTCTCGGGTAGAGTCCTAAAGAAATTGCCCCGACATCCCAAGACCCACATGCTCGCTCTGCGGGTGGAAAGTGAGAGAATCCCCTCTAACCCGCAGAGCGACGTAGACCAGACGCTGATCCTAGCATCATCCCCACTAAATGCTCAGCTCAGGAGAGGCAAAGCGCGTGCAGGGACTTCCCTGGAGCTCGGCCCGGGCCCTCTCGGTATCTCTGAGGGAGGGAAAGCACTGGAGAGGCCCCCGCAGCCCCGTGGCACCCCGGTAGGTCCCTCCAGACCACCCCTAGCTCTCCGCTCCGCCCCCTATCACCAGGCTCCGGGGCGATGCCATAGGAAGATTCGCTCCGCCCCTTTTCCAGGTCAGCCAATGGGAGCCCGGGCCGCGCGCTGCCTGTCTCCGCCCCCGCTGGGGAAACTTGCTGGAGGAGAAAAGTTTGTACAGAGTCTGGAAGGGCGAGAGCGAAGCTCAAAACCCGGCGGCGGCGGGAGAGGAAGATGAGCAGCCCCAGGTCAGAGCCCCAGGCCCAGTCGACCCCGTGCCGCCCCCAGGGCACCAGGAGCGGCCTCCGCAGCAGCCGCCTTCTCCGGTAGCTGTCCGTTCAGCCCGCGGCTGGGGAGGAGGGAGCCCGGACCTACGCTCTGTTCCACCTGCACGCGTGGCGGCACACCTGGCCGCTGCCCTCCCGCACCAGATCNGCGGGCTCTGCAAAGCTGAGACTCGCCTTTGAACGAAGGAGGAGGTCAATCAAACAAGGAACCCAAGACCCGTCCGTGTTCACTGAGCCTCGCTTGCTTTCTAAGCTTTTTGAAAGCTCGATCCTCTGACCTCAGTTCCGGAAAGTTGGCAGCCACCGAGACCCGGTTCCGAGGGGGGCAAAGGCTTGACAAGCTCCGCACTGAGCGGGAAGAGACTGATGGCTGAGGTTAGAGGCGGGTCCAGAACATCTGAGGCCTGAACCTTGGGGCGCACCGGGCTCCTAACCCCACCCTACAGGTAAGTTGGGATGGAGGTCTTTCCGTGGACAGCTTAGTGGACAGCCAGGCGCTCTTTCGGGGAATCAAAGAACAGAATGTGCTTCTCAAATTGTCCATAACTTGTTCCAATGAGAATTTTATCGACTCTGTCGGGAATATCGNTAGCGAGTCANTTTTCCCTTGAGAAGGGTCTTGGTNATCTTGGCGATGGAATGAGTGGGGCGGGGGGATAGGCGGGAATGGCAGTTATCAGCTTATAAATATTAATGTCAGCAGAGTGGTGCTCTTGGCAGGACCCATTCAGAGCTTGGGGATTTGAGTAGCCACAGTTAGTGAGTGGCTACAGATCAGGAAGTCGGATCCGGTTGCTCTCCCTATCTCATCGACATAGCATTTTTGGCCATGGGTCGAACACCTTGCAAGTGGTAAAGGGTTCACCTCTCCCTTTCCTCTCTCACCATCCCTAGATACAACCGTGCTCTCCAAAACTGTGTACTACTGACCACCATCATGTCCATTCCGGGAGTCAATGCATCCTTCTCCTCTGCTTCGGAGAGGCTGAACAGCCCAGTGACCATTCCAGCAGTGATGTTCATCTTCGGGGTCGTGGGCAACCTGGTGGCCATCGTAGTGCTGTGCAAGTCGCGCAAGGAGCAGAAGGAGACGACCTTCTACACTCTAGTATGTGGGCTGGCTGTCACTGACTTACTAGGCACGTTGCTGGTAAGCCCAGTGACCATCGCCACATACATGAAGGGCCAATGGCCCGGGGACCAGGCACTGTGTGACTACAGCACCTTCATCCTACTCTTCTTTGGCCTGTCGGGTCTCAGCATCATCTGTGCCATGAGCATTGAGCGTTACCTGGCCATCAACCACGCCTACTTCTACAGCCACTACGTGGACAAGAGGTTGGCGGGCCTCACACTCTTCGCGGTCTATGCATCTAACGTGCTGTTCTGCGCACTGCCCAACATGGGCCTGGGCAGGTCTGAGCGACAGTACCCCGGCACCTGGTGCTTCATCGACTGGACCACCAATGTAACAGCCTACGCCGCCTTCTCTTACATGTATGCGGGCTTCAGCTCCTTCCTTATCCTCGCCACCGTGCTCTGCAATGTGCTCGTGTGCGGCGCGCTGCTCCGCATGCACCGCCAGTTCATGCGCCGCACCTCCCTGGGCCCCGAGCAGCACCACGCGGCCGCCGCAGCAGCAGTGGCTTCGGCGGCCTGTCGGGGCCACGCGGCCGCCTCCCCAGCCCTGCAGCGCCTCAGCGACTTTCGCCGCCGCAGGAGCTTCCGGCGCATCGCGGGCGCAGAGATCCAGATGGTTATCTTACTCATCGCCACCTCCCTGGTGGTGCTCATCTGCTCCATTCCGCTAGTGGTGAGTGTCAGGGGCTGGGGTCCACTCAGTCCTTCTCCCGNATCCACCTCTCTTCCCTCGCTCCCGTTTTCTCCCTGATTCCTTGGCGGTGACAATTTCCTCCAGGTCTGGACTGAGACCTGCTCAAGGCTTCTCTGAGTAGACCCAGGCTTTCCTTTTAAGTCCTGACCCTAAGGAGACTCGGCAGGTGATTTCCCCCTTGGTCCCCTGAGGTTCTTTCCCCGAAAGCATGGGTTCTGAGGTCCCCTGGACAGCCCCTTGGGCTCCCCTTACAGTCTGATGTTTTGCTTTGTATCTTCCCAGAACCCTCACTGCTGGCTCAGTCAGATGAGGGGTGGGGACAGCTCGCTATAGGGTTACTTAACTCTAGCACTCCACTCTGTGGCCCCCAGAGCATTGCAAACCAGGGGTGCTAAGCTCTGCTGAATTCATTCCTTCGGAGAGTGCCGGTTTGAGTGTTTTGATTTCTGTAGGCCTTTTTCTTTTTCCTAGATTATGCAGCGTTTTAAACCTAGAATAGATGAGNTGCTTTTTAGTTTAAAAGCCTGACTCGAGTCACTTCACGGAAGAGAAAGAGTGCCTTGCTTAGAGTAATCTTGCAGACACATTCAAGCTGCTCCCCGCCCCCCCTCAGCCTCCACCCACCCGTCCACCCCCGACACTCACACAAAACCATGTCATGCTCGAGAAGACTCTTGAACAGGGTAAATGTTCAGATTCAAGTTCCCTATTCTTTTTGCAAGCCAAGAAAGCACAGTGGAGATGGGATTTGGACAAGCTGATGTGCATCAGGTGTTGTACTTTAATTCTCAATGACCAGGAGAGGTTCCGTTTCTCCTTCATGGAGATGGTTCCCCCCCTAGGCCANCAGACCGCAGTCCCCACTGCTGTAGCATTACAATCTCTTCTAATTTGGGCTTTTGTGGAGTTTCTGCTGGTATTTTGGTGCACTCCGTCTTTGAAAATTGCCTTTAGTGACGCTTGAAATATTGTAAACACAGAGGTGCCAATGCCTCTTACGTTCTCTGCTTTTACCTATTGTTGGTAGAATGCACTAGAAACAGGTCGGTGGTAGAACATAATTCTTCATCTAGAATTTATCTTGTTCCAAGTTCTATCTCTCAAAATACTGGAAATTCTAAACTACCTATTCAAAAAGAAATTACTATCTGTGTTTGTTGGGGGCAAGTGGAAATAAACTTAATGGGCTATTATTCTTTTCTTTCTCTTATTAATACTACTAGGGATCTTTGATATAAAAATGTTTTTATCTCTTACAAAAGTGACTGTAAATGGAAGAAACTTAGTGGTGGCTGAGAGCCAGCATACAGTAGCTTCTTGCCAATTTGTATAAACAGAAGTAAATATGACTGGCCAGAAGGGCCTTTAAGCTGTCCCAGAACCTAATGTAATTTACAGAGTTAAGTCACACTTGAGCCACATAAATATATTTTACTGTCTGTAATGTCAACCCAAAATAAAGTGAGAGTTGGAAGGGAAGGACCCTGTTTCTGCTGAGGCCTCTAGTCTCTCGGCCTTNNATTTTACGGGACAGTAAACGACCAAGTGAACAGCTGTAATTTACAGGATGTCCACTTCATGGAACTGCGGAATCGGAGCTAGGCCATTAGTAACCATGTACATACTTTCTAAATGTTTTGGTTAGAAGTGAGCATGTGACACTGATTCCCATGAAGCTAACAATAAGGGGTTCTCCTCTGTCATCTGGAGAGGCATACAAAACTAATTCTATGGGCTGACCTGGCCCTCAGGTTCAGGGCCATTTATGACAAGGCCTNAAATTTTGTGAGNACCCAGAGCTTTATTTATGGCTGGCATGTTAATCACATTTTAGCTAATGAAGAATACTATCCAGTCTAAAGAAAGTCAGTACCAGGGATCGGGGTTAAGGATCTCTATCTCAAAGCTGAAACTGACTCAGCTAAGGGGTGAGCACGCTGGTCAAGAGCCTGAATGCTTGAGAAATAACTAATCAAATAAATAGGAGTAGCTTCAGATTGTAGCCTGGAGTTTGAGCTACCAAAAAAAAAAATCTACTTTTTCAGAGGCTAGCTTAAATTAAAATTTGTTACAAGTAATGGGGAGCTATAGTCCCCATGTATTCCCCCATGATTNAGTAATTATTGAAATAATCCAAAGAAACTTTCACAGTTACCGTCTTTCTTGGCTTATTTTTCAGTCCTACCCCCACGTTTCTCATATATTCAGAGAATAAATGAGATTAAAGCTCTGAAAACTCCCTGATGGTTGAAGCAGTTGGGCATACCTTCAGTTCAAAGGAAGAATGAAGTACCTGCTTTAACACTATTGAATAAAACTGAGTGCTAATTCCGATGGAGGGCAATGAAACCCTCTGGGTCACTTTCAGTGCTTTCACAAGGCTACCTGGCTGAGCCAACACAGCTTGCTTGGGCTTTCAGAGAGCTGCATACTACACAGAAGGAGGACAGGCAGCCACTGCAAAGCAGGCAAGAGTCTGTCTTTTGGACCTATGGGAGGAGGCTAGATTAGCTCTTATGGGACNGTTGACAATANATTTAATACGAAAAGTAAATTTTAATTTGTTGTGCAAAATGGAGCCAAGGCTTGAGACTAAAGCTGAGAAAGGCTGTGAATTCCATTGTGGACATAATGAATAGGCCAAATTTGCAAAATTCTCCGTGGGTCATAATCAATGCACAGAGAAAGTATAAGCAGACTTTACAGGACAAGCAACATTTGGTAGGAATATGGTTTTTGTCATTTTGTCCTTTCTGCTATTTATAACTGGTCTCAGGGTTAGGCTGGTTTTTTGTTTGTTTGTTTGTTTGTTTGTTTGTTTTTTAAAGCAGGAGAAGCTAAAGAAATGAAAGTACATGTTTAAGATAAGTATCTTGCATTTTTTAGAAACATGCAATCAACATGAACTCCTAAGGACACCATATTAAATACTGTAACTAGATCGATTTCGGATATTTAATTTTGCAGTTATAATACTAATGTTGCGATAACAGTTCTAATCAGATCTTTTGCCTTGGGGCTAAAGAGCTAGACTGTCAGGTTTGGAAAGGCAAGCCAAGGACATATTTATTGCTTATTTGTTCCTTTTCTTTCTTCTTCCTCTGAGCTACCAGTAATATGGCAAATTAATTAATCTTCTGCTTTGGTCAGGTAAATTTTATGCCCTTAGGGAAATAGTTTCCTGTGTTTCTTTGATTGTGGCTAGAAAGGCATCAGCAACAGCTTATAGAAGCAGATGAAACTATAAACAGGAACATGTTTTGTAGAAGTGGGCCCATTAAGTGATCGGATAAACAAAAAGCGTGTGCACAGGTAAAAGTAATATGATTAATTTAGATGGCACTATGGTAAAATCAAAGACAGCTGATCACTTTCCTAATAAATGTGGCTAAGTTTTTAAAAGAACTGCAATTCCTAGAAGTAATTTTTGAGTCACAACTTGAAATGGCAGGCCTTTTAGAAGTACTTGGATGACTGCAGAGTAGTACATAAAAACAGTTTCACCGAACCCAGCAGCATATCGGAATCTTCTCAGTGGAGTAGTCTCATGTTTCCCACCCACTCAGCGCCTCAGTTTCAGCCACAGATGGAGAACTGTGACTGACTGGGTGGCTGGGAATATATCCTCCTTCAGTTCTCCTCATCATCTTTACTGACATCTCAAGCTTTGATTTTATTGAACATTTATAACAAGATANTTTTCTCCCCTAGAGCTGAAATGTTGAAGCTGTGAATTGGGAGGGGAAAACTTTTAGAATAGATTTACCATGTAGATATTAACCACTAGGGATGAAGTAACTTGCATGCAGTGGATGACCAGATCTAGAAGGAACAAGAAATATCGACTCTTATACCACCACTCAGTTCAGAACTTTTTCCATGACCCTTTATTTAAAAGGGGGGTGGTGGTAAGCACTTCTAGTAACAGCTGTGTCAATTCTGGACTCTTCACAAGGCAATGAGATTACAGAGTACACAGGACAATTCCTCTCATGTGCTTGGAACAGAACAAGTAGCCCGCATGCGCAAATCCAGTTACAGATCCTGCCATTTACTGGAGAGCATTTCAATTCAGACAATCGATTGTTGTTGCATTGGTCTAGTCAAGAGTTCAANATTTCAGTTCAACATTCTNTTCAAGCAGATTTCTCTTAAGTAGGAAGTACATGTTTTTCATAGCAGCCATCAACCATACCCCAAAGCTACCTTTGACCTGCAGTTATCAGTGTAGCCTAGAGTGGCCATGTTTCCACATATGTGTTAAAAGGAAGGCAGTAAGTGACAAAACAGATGTTAAATCCTAGGCACTAGACTAAGCACTTTAAGAACTTATGCACAGCCTGGACTGGTAGCACTCACCTTTAATACCAACACAAGGAAGGCAGAAGCAGGTGGAGCTCTGTGGGTTCAAGGTCAGCCTTATNTATACAGCAAGTTTCANGACANCCAGAGCTACACAGAGGGCCCCTGTCTCAAAACAAAACCAAAAACCTTTCTGCATAAATGGTAAAGACCACAGCCAAAATACAGAGAAGTTTGTTTGGTAACAGATCTTGGGCATTTACCACTACCATATTTACACCCCCAAGCTCCNCCTCCCCCCTGTTAACTTTCCTGCAGTTATACCTTCTAGTCTTTATTGAATCCTCAGCCAGTTCTATTCCAGAGTTCCTAAGCTTGATGCCTTCATCAATCTTAAGAAGTTTAGAATCTTGGAACCATGGCCAACATCAGGCACAAGTCACATCCACTGTCTGCAGCTGCTCATCGTCAAAAGGGAAGAAAGTTAGGGGCCTTGTTTGTATCCAGTAAGGTTTTTAGGATTTTTCCCCTCTCTGACTCAGAGGTTCTGTTTTATCAGCAACACATGCTTCCATCACTGCAGACTGCCTGAACTTATTTATTTATATAACATCTAGGGCTTGCTGGAGGAGGGGTGTAGAAAAGTACTGCTAGGGGTATTCCTGTCAAGCCAGTCACTGCTCTTCAGGGACATTTCCAAAAGCAAGTGTCTTGTTAGTTTTTTTGGTTGATTGGTTGGTTATTTTTCAAGACAAGGTTTCTCTGTGTAGCTCTGGATGTCCTGGGACTCGCTCTGTAGAGCAAGTAGCCTGCAAAGTGAAGCCAGAGTTGCCATAATTTTTCAAATGCTATAAAATGCCTCGAGTTTTTGGTTTTGTTTCTTTTTCCTTACTCTACTTGAAACTAAACCGAGAACATGAGGCAAAGTCATGCCCGTTCATTTGGATTCTCTGAAAATAACTTGATTGACTTTGGAGAGTTTTTATATGAATTTAGAGTTGGGGTGTATATATTGAATTTATTCTGAAGTTTTGGGAATTAAGCCTGAGGCCTTATGCATGCTAGGCAAGTGCTCTGACACTGTGCTACATCCTAACCCAGAATGTTGTATTTTATGCTCATCCGTATGCTGCCTCTATGAACACTCCTTTACTGAAAGACACTAAATGATGAGATCCAGGGACTTGTGCTAATTGTAAGTCCCTCCAAGCCCCCATGGAACTCTAAAATAGAACCTTTAAAAATTACAGCTTCTTTCATTCCCTTCTTTAGTAGTCAAGTTAATTATGGCTACAGATAAAATGAAATACAAAGGTGATTTCTTCCTTGCTCCCTGTTAGTTTTGATTATAAAAACATATAATTAATTTTTCACAATGCTGACTTTTTAAAATATCACAGAAATTTTAAAACAAAATGTGAATTGCTTTAAGTAGCTACAGNTTTTTTTTTTGTTTGTTTGTTTTAACTATTCAGAAATTTCCTCTTTTCAGGGGTAACTGTGTTTCCCTTGAGGTTGTGGTGGGGAACCAACCAGCAGAAAAACATGTTAACATTAATATATATGAAATTCAAAGTCTAAACTTAACCAGACTCCGTTCTGAAAGCGTCTTGGAAAGTACCTGTGCAAAATGCATCCCAAGAGATGCGGGGTACCAGCCACTCCAAAGTAGAGCAACACTGCCATCTAGAGGCTTCAAGTGTCAGGTTCACACAAACCCGCCACAGCCAGGGCTTGCTACTAGCAGCTTCAAGCCCATCACTTCCTTTATCTTTAGAAATGTAATGTGGAGTGTGAGTAAAATACAGACCATAATATTTTCTAGTGATGACCTCATTACTAAGGATAAATTTTAAACATAAAACCAGCCTGTAAGAACAATAGAAGCCACATGAAATTCATCTGGAAACTAGAGCCCAGAGCAGACCTGATTATCAATAAGATAGGAGAGAGTTTGAAAAGTTCCTCAACATTTTCAGAACCCTCGTTAATGCCTGTTTATCCCAGCACTTCAGAAGTTGAGGCAAGAAGGACGGCCAGTCTGCTAAAGAATTAACCTGTCACACACACATACACCACACACAAACACACACACACACACACACACACACACACACACACCCCACAGCCTTCCAGGTCCAGGTAACAAACACATCATATGAAAAAAGAGAGAAACTCACTCAGCTACCATGTATCACTAAGGACTTTAGTAAAGTATCTAGAAGGAAGAACCTAAGATTCTTTGTGTGCTTATGAACCCAAGATCCTTTTTGTGTGCTTGTGAACCCAAGATCCTTTTTGTGTGTTTGTGATCCCTAGATCCTTTGTGTGTGCTTGTGTACCCAAGATTCTTTGTGTGTGCTTGTTTTTGAGATTTTAGAAGCACAGAGGGGTTGCTTCTCCTTAGAGTTGTGTAATAGTCGCTGAATTCAGTTGAACCCTATCTTGAAGATCCACAAACCTATAGCTCATGAGGAGCTATGGGAGGATTTTTAGCAGCTAAACCGCATAATGGGACATANACTTCAGAAATAATCTTCTGGCAGGTTTGGAGAAGGGATTTNGGGTGAAAAGGTTATCTGGGTGGCTAATGCAATGTTATCTCCCATGAAGAATGCTGTTGAGGAAATGGATTAGAAAAAAGTCTGGGTTCAAGAAACAGTAACATCAGATAATTATTATGGAGAATGAGGAGAACCACAGAGGAAAACTATNCTCTGGTCATTCTGGCTGACATGAGACACTGACAGTGGTTCAAAAGTACAAAGTATTTCCTCTGAGTGTAAAGATATAGGTGCCTCAGTATTTTGTAATGATTACATGGTTAATTGACTTACAAAATGGGTNTCTTTTAAAATATAGTAACTGACTTGTTGTGTAAACTTCCCTTGCAAAGTAGGCNTTACCACATAAGGGCAGCNACATCACGTCACACTGCAAAGGTAAATGCGGCACTTAAGTGTTTTGCCAAATTGCTTAATTATAAAATCTCAACGTGGGCCTCTCATTTGTGCAGGTGCGAGTGTTCATCAACCAGTTATATCAGCCAAGTGTGGTGAAAGACATCAGCAGAAACCCCGATTTGCAGGCCATCAGAATTGCTTCTGTGAACCCCATTCTGGACCCCTGGATCTATATCCTTCTGCGAAAGACTGTACTCAGTAAAGCCATAGAGAAAATCAAATGCCTCTTCTGCCGCATAGGTGGGTCCGGCAGAGATGGCTCAGCACAGCACTGTTCAGAGAGTCGGAGGACATCTTCTGCCATGTCAAGCCACTCTCGCTCCTTCCTCTCTCGGGAGCTGAGGGAAATCAGCAGCACATCTCAGACCCTCCTGTATCTGCCAGACCTAAGCGAAAGCAGCCTCGGAGGCAGGAATTTGCTTCCGGGTGTGCATGGCATGAGCCTGACCCAAGTAGACACCACCTCACTGAGAACTTTGCGAATATCAGAGACCTCAGACTCCTCCCAGGGCCAGGACTCAGAGAGTGTCTTGTTGGTGGATGAAGTTGGTGGGGGCGGCAGGGAGGAGCCTGCCCCTAAAGGAAACTCTCTGCAAGTCACGTTCCCCAGTGAAACGCTGAACTTATCTGAAAAATGTATATAGTAGCTAAAGGGGTTGGGGGGAGCACTGTTTCGGGAACTTTATAAAATCCTGTGCAATAGACATCCACGTGTTTAGCTGTACTCAGAAGGGCTGTCTTCGTCTGCGATCCTATTCGACAACATTTGAGCTTGTGAGTACTCTTCAGTGCTGCCGATGAGTCCCTTGAGTGTTGAGGCCTGAAGCACATTGGCTGTCACTCTGACGTGACTCAAGATTGCAGCTGCAACTGCCAGCTTTTTCTACTGGATAGGTAGATGGCAGAAGCTATGTATTTCCATAACATCAGAACTTTCTCGATTTGGCACATACCGGAGGACCAGATACTGGAAGGGCTCTACCCCAAACTCTGAGGACTATCTTACAGCTGATTTAAGTGTCTCACTAAAGNATGAAATGTGAATTTTTATTGTTGGAAATATAATTTAAGGTATTTATGTTCTTCTCTGTGAGAAGGTTTATTGTTAATACAAGGTATAAAAAAAATTATGATATGCCCTCTCCTGCCAGTATAACCAGCTAATATTGTCCATGTTATTTTTTTTCCATAAACAAGTCAGGCCAAAGTACTGAAAACAGAGTGAAATTAATATCTATAAAATAGATATAAATTTTTAAAAGTTTAGTATNTNAAAGGAAAANGAAAGAATATTATTTAAGATGTGAAAATTAAACAGCCTAAAATATATTTTCCAAGCTATATATAATCATGAAAAGAAATTTAGAAACATAGTATTACATTTATTTATCCAGAAAACTGTGATTTCAGGAGTACCTAAGATTGCTGGTAAATATTTTCAACCTTTGTCCCCAGTAATTGGTATTTTTAAAGATGTACCATACTTTTTTAAAGTCTCTGGCTACCCCTAACTGAAGTGTGTAGTATAAAAAGTCTGAGTGGTTTGTTNTGTCCTGAAAGCCTGTGTAGTTTTACTTGCCAACAGAATGTCTGACAGCATCCTTTCAAATTTAAAGAGGAAGACGGCTCTCTGGTGTGGTTTCCACTCTGTGGTGTGTGTCAACAGACACTGACAGTTTTGTGTAGCCCAGTAATACTGTACCTGTGTTTGGAGGCGCTTTCTCAGAGAAATCTTAAGCATGTTTTGTTGCTTAATGTGTTCTTGTGAATTGCTTGGTTGTGACTGAATTCTGAGCCTGATACTGGTAAGGGTTTAAAGAGTAGTTGAACCGACTGAAATTATTCCGGAGATTACAATAAATAATTGCATTCAATCTGAGTTCCATAGCCTCAATTTTGGAAATCGTGTATGGGGTTTTTGCAGCTGTTTTGTTTTGAGGGGCCTTCCATAGCCTTTTAAACTGAAAGGGTTCTTTTTGTTGTTTTTGTTTTGTCTGAAGCTTGAAGACACTTTTTTTTTGGTTTTTCGAGATAGGGTT
>LZPO01034925.1:154051-169857 GCA_001675575.1 Neotoma lepida
TAAAATAATTCTTTTTTAGTGACTAGGAACGTTGGGCCTGGAGAGATGGCTCAGAGGTTAAGAAGTGCTCTTAGAGAGGACCCAGGTTTGGTTCCCAGGACCCACATGGTGTCCCACAATCATTCATAACTCCAGTTCCAAGAGATCCAACATGCTCTTCTATCCTCCNAGGGCACTAGGCACAAATGTGGTACACATACAAACAAGCTCATACACATAAAAATAAATACATAAATATAAATTTTTTTTTAATTAATGGAGGAGCTGGAGANATAGCTCAGTGGTTAAGGGCACCTGATGCTCTTGAGGAGGAGCCAAGCTCAGTATCCAGGACCCACTCACAACTGCCTATAACTGCAGTTCCAGGGACCCCAGTGCTTTCTTCTAGCTTCCCGGAGCCCTGGGCATGCATGTGGTATACAAATATACATGCAGACAAAACTCACACACATAAAATAAAAGGAAATCTTTAAAAAGGGGGAAGAGATCCAAACAGATTTAAAGACACCAATAAAGAAACACAATAACCACATACAGTGTATGAACTCTATTTAGGCCTTGTTTTTAAATGTTTATATAGTAAAAGAAATTCCTAAATTTGGAAAAATCTAAGTATGAAGTAAGATTATGGATTGTAAATCTTCACTTATTTGGTAGTGATATCCAGGCAGGGGAATATTCTTATTCTTTGGAGAAGCATACTGAATTAAAGGTGTCTGCAACTGATTCTAAAAGATCAAAAAAAACTAAATAAGTAACTATATGGTGTGTGTGTGTATGTGTGTGTGTGCGTGCACGTGTGTGCGTGTGTGCTAAAACAAACATCAAACATTTTTGAGTGGGGGGGGTGCATGAGGCCCCACTTCCCGGAGGATCTATAAGTTATTAGTGATTGCTAGAGGAGGGAAAGACATTTTCTTCTGGAGTGTAGCCACTAAGGTAACCATATGCCTATAAATAACCACTTACCCCATGCACCTATAGGCAACCCTAATGAAATTCACTGGGCCATCATCAGACAGACAGACAGACAGAGACATCAGGGTGTAAAGACTACCTGGGAAAAGGAAGGCCATCATCAGGAGNGGAGGTGGGGAGGAGAGGCTAGCAGGAGGTGACCATGACCACAGCACACTACATACATGTAGGACAAGGTCACAATGAAGCCCATTATTATGTATAGTTAATATAGGATAATAAAAAGTTATGCTAGGGGTTGCAATATTCTCTCAACTTTAATAGATAGAACGTTTTTCACAGTAAAAAGTTTTAATAGCACAGTGAATGGTGGCAGCTGCCTATGATCCCAAGCACTCAGGAGGGAGAACCAAGAAGATCACAAGCCCCAACCAGCCTGGGCCTTAAGTAAGACCTGCCATCCTGTCTCAAACACCGAAAGAAACAAATTCTTCCTACTTGAGGTTTCTTCTTATATTNTATATTTAAACTTTACTGGGCTGGGGGTGTAGCTCAGTTTTTAAAGCGCTTGACTAGCATTGCCAGCACCAGATAAAACTAGATGTAATGGCACACACCTGTAATCACAGCACTTGAGAGGTAGAGACAGGAGGAGGGTCAGAAGTTCAAGGCCAACCTCAGTTATAGGAGCCTTGTCTCAAAAATAAAGATAATCTTCCTTTTGATTAGACTTTAAGTTTTTCAAGGGCCTGTCTCTTATGTGGCATTATTAATAAAGATTCATTTTTATTTTCTTCTAATTTTGTTTCCCAACATATTCTATGGGATAATTTGTCATTTCTCCATTGACTTGTGAAGGAATTTTCATTCCCATTGAAATATCTAAGCAAAAGAAGGAGAAAAAAAGTAAGAAATCAGTGGGGGTAGGGAGGGAAACAGGTACAAATGAGAAATATGTAGTTAGCTGGGGAAGAGCTATGAATAAAAGATGCTATTATCAAGTTCCTGAGTACCTACCACATTTACAAAGTACACAAGAAGTTGTTGGCTAGCAGGGCAGCTGCCACATATCTCTGTAATCCTAGCACTGCAAAAATTGATTTGGGGAAGTGGGGCAGGGGGATTGAGTTTGAGCCCAGGCTAGGCTACACAGCAAGACTCTGACTCAAAAACAAACAAAAGCAAAGAAAAAGTAAAAGGATAATTAAGTAATTTTTTCCTACTGAGCAACACACTACTANGCTTCACTAACACTCCCCTGGCAGAACAAAGGAGGAAAAAAAAGCAGNATATGTGCCTTAACATGAGTATTAGAAACTTATTTTCCTTGAAAATGGGAATTCTGCAGGTGACTCTGAAACATCTCTCCTTAAAAATGAAATCAGATATTTAAAACATGAATCTATAAAATATGTCAACTTGACACAAGCAGGAATCATTCTGGAAGAGGAAACCTCAATTGAGAAAATGCCCCCACCAGATTGGCCTCTGGCCAAGCCTTGTGGTACCTTTTCTTGATTAATGTTTGATATGGAAGGGCCCCGATCACTATGGGTGGTGCCATCCCTAGACTGGTGGTCCTGGGTTCTATAAGAAAACAGGCTGGGAAAGCCATGGAGTCTGCTTCAGCTCCTGCCTCCAGGATCCTGCCTGGAGTTCCTGCCCTGACTTTCCTCAATGATAGACTGTTACATGGAAGAGTAAGAAGAAATAAACCCCTTTCTCTCCAAGTTGCTTTTGGTCATGGTATGTCACCTCAGCAAGAGAAACCCTACCTAAGACAATAGCTCTTCCTTCCATTAGAGACCATGAAGCAGAAAAAATAAACTGTCTTCCATTAAAAAAAAAAATCCAAAACCACACCTTTTATTTTCCGCCAGATTAGCTCCTTCATCCTTCAGCTGNTTACTCTTCTGTTTACAGCCTTCCTGGAGGGTTTCCTTCCTCCGTTTGCTGGCATGAACCCAGCTCCCATCCTCATTCTCAGCGGCATCCTTCTCATCAGCAGCCTCAGCTTCAAACTGCTGGGANGTGGCCTTGGACACCTTCTCACCAATCTTCCTCTTCCACCCAAAGGAAGCCATTCTGTAAAAGTTCAGAAACTGCTTCAAAATCGTTCCCAAAGTACTCCAATGAACAGGCGAATATGGAGTAGCAGAAGGAGATGACAGCCATGTTATCACCTATTTATGGATCAAGGGAATAATCAAGAACTCTAAAACTTAAAGATGACGCCTGGACACTACTGTTAACCCTACCTCCTAATAGAAGTGGTGTGCTCTTGCAGACTAACCCTGAATCCCAACAGGCCTCTGCCAACTTACACAAACACATGACAGAGTGAGGCATGTTTAGTAACAGATCAGATGTAGTAGTGGGAAGCAGAAACTGAAGAAAAACAAAACTGTTTCTTAGGTAGGGTGGCAACCTTTCAGTTAAGAGCTGAGGAGACAAAACTGAGCCTAGTGTNTACATCTTTTTTCACTCCTGACTTAAAAAGATAACACTGAAAGGACATGTATGAAAGAATAAATCACAACNCTGACTGGACATCTGACAGTATAAGTCACTCCTGTTTTTTAATTGTCTTAATAGTACGACTGAATTTCAAAAAACCCTTTCCCTGAAGAACTACAGGCAAAGTATTTCTTATGAAATTACATGATACCTAGGAATTATTTCCACATCATCGACAGTGAGAAATGCCTCGGAGTGGGTAAAATAAGATCACTCTGGACTGGTAACTGATGAAGCTGAGAGATAAACATTATATACTGAAATTTTCCTTAATAGACGTCTTTTAGGCTTTGAGCACTTTTTGTATTGTTTTTGAAACAGGAATCACTATAGAATACAGCTGCCCCAGAACTCAAAGTTCGAGTTCAGACTGGACTCATGATCCTCCTATNGCAGCCTCCCATGTGCTGAAATTACAAACGTGTCACTCTAGAATAGTTTTTAAGATNTAAATAAGTAATGACTCAACAATACTATTGAGGAAGTCAAAAATACAACCAATATTAAATGGCTTTGTAAATCTACAATGATATTCGAATGTTAAGGAAAAGAAAGGGTAGCTGATAGAATAAAGGTGAATACTGAAGTCTTCAACAATACTTAGTGATAGGATTAACTAAGAAATCCAGTAACTCACTAGCTACACAGATGGGCTTTCAGATACAAGGGAATCCAAGCCAGGCATGGTGGCACACGTCTTTAATTCCAGCACTCCGGAGGCAGAAGCAGGTAGATCTCTGTGAGTTCAAGGCCAGCCTGGTCTACAAAGCAAGTTCCAGGACAGCCACGGCTGTTACACAGAAAAACACTGTCTTGAAAAACCAAGATAAATAAATAAATAAAGTGAAATCCCTATAATATGCATAACTATCTTATATGCTGTGTATATTCAGGGATGTCTAAGATTCTTAGGGGAATCTGTAACCCTAAGGAGACAAGAAAAAAAAAAGAAACAATGAACTCAAAGGTCTTTTTGAAATTATCAAACAATAGGCATTAAAAGAGGGAGANAGTGAGGGAGGAAGGCAACAGTAAGCTTTTAGCAATATAAGGGATTTGTTACTGATGCACGTGACTAAAGTGAAATATAAATAACAGGAAGAGAAAAAAAAGGGAGGATGGGTAAAAGTCATTGCCACATAAAACCCCAAGTTACTATCAGAATTGAGAAAACTATGGGTCACAGGCCTGTTACTGAACAAGAGAAAATGTAACAGATCGATCACTGCTATAACCAAGTACACAGGCTGATGCAGGTCAACCACGTGCTTTCCACAGAGAGGTGAATTTTAGGAAATCCCAGGTACACTGTGGAGTATAAACTGCACTAGAGAATTAGGACAATGGAAGCTTCCTCCTTGGACTCATCATNACATAAGGAAATGTATTTCCTCTGTCTAAAAAAAATCACTTTATATATCCCAGGGAAAGAGTAGGAAATGGCTAAAAATGAAACTGTGGTTACTATGAATCACAACTCCAGAACTGAAGACAGCCTGGGGAAATCGGTGCTTAGAATGCCTTCAAAAGATACTAAAATATAAGAAGAGGAGGTGGTGGTGGTGGTGGTGGTGGTGGTGGTTCTCTTGTATTTATGATCATCCCTAAAGGTAATGAGAATGATGATTACATTTTCTGGTTTCAAGTTCCCAAATGGAACGTACTTTCTACATCATCAATGTGGGGCACAAGGCAGTGTAATAGATATGTCAACAGAAACCTGGTGTGTTTACTGAAGGCAATTTCACTTTAAATCACTGGTCAAATCTGTTAGTAGAAGCTGGGGATACGATGCGGATGAAAAGAATGAAAGANCTTCATGTATATGTATAGCAATAAGGGCTACTGACTCATGCACTGTATATGAGGGAATTGTGTAACACACCCGTTATATCTCAACTAAACTGNTTTCACCCTAAACTAGGAGCATCTTGTACCNCTAAGGCTGTGTTTTTAATTAACGTATCACTAAAATTCCTTACGTAAAGGGGNCTTTGGTAGATCTGGACTTGGACGGATAAGGCGCCAAGATCCTAAACACTTCTCACCAGGATAAGAAACCAAACGAGTAAATCACAACTGTACAAGTTTCATGTTAATTTATGTCTGGTGTTAACGTCAACATTTTCTACAGAATTGATAAGTGGGATTAAAATTCTAAACAATGACACCTGTATTCTATATTGATGTACGATGACTCCCCACGGCTAGACTTGACACTTTACCCAGCCACAAGCTTGCGACTGAGTAAGCGTCTTCTCCTACTGACTGCGTGAGAGGATGCGGCACCCAGGGTGGAAAAACACCGGCTGGACGTAAAGAAAGACAACGGCATCTTCTCCGAGCAGAAGAGACGTTTCCGGAGGTGAAGAATTAGGAGACACGATTTACCTCAAAATGCTACCAAAGGAGACTCCATCTCCCCACTCCTAGGCCGACAATAAAAACGAGCCCGCGGCCGCAGCTCCCCAGGCCGCCGGGCCGGCACACCGAGCCCCGCGCCCGGGACCGCGGCAAACCTCCGGGCTCCGTGGACCTCACCGGGCCACCCTCGCCCCGCTCTCCCGCACGCAGCACCCTCTCGCCTCGCTTCCCTCTCCTCTGCCTTCCGCCACCTACCCAAAGCCAGGTACCTGAAAGCCGCTCCGTGGTCCCGTGTTTACATTCCACTTGCCCTTTGGCACCGGAAGCGGAAATTATCCCGTCGGGCTTCTACTCGGCCTTGCCTGCCTGTGCTTTTTAATTCTCTATTTAAAACACATGAAGTCATCCGGGGACGTTCGAACAGTCCAGAAAAACGGAGAGAAGAAAAGAGGGATTTCTTACCTGCCAGCGCCTTCNACGAGACCACTGGTCCCAGAAGTCACTGCGGCGCCCAAGGTACTATGGGATTTGTAGTAGGGCCACCAGACCAAAACGCCCTCTAGCAGAGTGGAGGACTGCTGTATAGGAGGAGCCATGCAGCTGTGCTTTGCAATACACACAGGCATCAGGTAAGGGGCTCACAGCATAGCCTAGCCAGGCCTAGCTGGTGAGGGCCAGTGAGACGCAGAAGAGGGGAAAAAAAATGAGCTGAAAATAAGTTCAAGGGGAGCTGTGCTGGTTTATTTTTTATCAACTTGACACAAACCTAAACATAGCTGGGAAAAAGGAATCTTACCTGAGAAAATGCCTCCAGAAGATTGGCCGATAGGTAAATCTATGGGGGTAATGATTGATGTGGGAGGGCCCAACCCATTATAAGTGGGCAGGTGGTTCCTGGTCGGTATTAAGAAGCAAACTGAGCAAGTCAGGAGACCCACCCAGTAAGCAGCCTAACACCACCNCCCCCGCATCAGTATCTTCCTACCTCCAAGTTCCTGCCCTGCTTGAGTTCCTGCCCTGACTTCCCTCTATGATATAAACTATAATATGAAATAAACCCTTTCTTCCCCAAGTAGACTTTGGTCNTGGTGTTTTATCCCAACAATAGAAAACTAATACACCAGCTGATCAGGGAGGGCCAAGGCTGAACTGCAGGCTTCCTGTGAGAATCTACAACACAGCCTGAAAGTAGCACTGGACTATTTCTTACAAGTAAATTAGCAGGCAAATGTGAACACTGGTATATATGGAGGAAATTGAAAAATCATTCAAGTTTTTATCCACATAGCTATGCTACGCAAAGGAAGACTCGTTNTTGGAGACCACGCTTTTTCAACCTCAGCACTTAGCACTTCTTACTGGTTAGTTATTTGTTGGGAGAAACATTGTAGGATGCTAAGATGCCATTAAGTAATGCTTCCCATACCCCCAATCACNAGTAGGACCACCAAATTGTTTCTCTCCAAAATATCAAATATACCCTGGAAGAAAAATCTTACCAAAACCAACAATGCAAGGCTGGAGAGTCTCGCTGCTCTTGCAGAGGGTTCAGTTCCCAACGCTCAACATACAGGCTCATACCTATCTGTTAACTCCAGTTACAAGGAACTGACGCCCTCTTCTGGCCTTCACGCGAATATACAGGTGAAACACTCAATGTCTTAAAAAAATGAATGCAAACCAGTGTTTCTTAGCCTATATGGGTTAGAGACCCTTCTATCGCCAAAACTCTTACATGTTGCCATTTTTCACAAAAGTGAACATTGGGGTTGATTGTTAAAGTGCCATGGTGATAGAAATGCTGCTTTGATTTAAGGTAATGATGTCAAACGGTAATGGTGGTGATATAGTCCTCTATCACACCCCTACAGTGTAACTGGAGTCCAATTTTCTTTTGAGGTGAGGCCTGACTGTGTTACCTGGCAAGACTTCAACTTTCAGGCCCACTTCAATAAACCAATTAAACCTTAGCTTCATCAAGGATATTTCTGAATGATGGAGTTCACTTTTCTGCCGTACCAAGTACTTCGCTGCTATTGACGTATGATGTCTCTCAAGTGTTTTAAGACTGCATTATAAAGGCTGGACAAGATAGTGCAGCAGTNAAGAGCACTGGCTCCTGCTCTTGCAGAGAACCCAAGNTCANTTCCCAGCACCAACATCTGGCAGCTCNCANCCTCCAGGTANCTACAGCCCTACAGGATCCCAACACCGTGTTCTGGCCTTTGCAGGTGCCTGCATATACACACATATACATCAATNAGAATAAAATCAATTCTTCAAGACTATTATAAATTGAAGTCCCACTTTCTTGTGGAACACTACTTTTTTTAACTACTGACAAACTGATTATTCATACNTGGGTATTTGACCTTTTCTTGAAATGAGCAAAGAAGGGGCTTGTGAGATGGCTCAGCAGGTAAGGATGCTTGCTGCTGAACCTGATGACATGAGTTCCATCCCCAGAATCCATTGAGTGGGAAGA
Source organism: Neotoma lepida (assembly GCA_001675575.1). Classification (NCBI taxonomy): domain Eukaryota; kingdom Metazoa; phylum Chordata; class Mammalia; order Rodentia; family Cricetidae; genus Neotoma; species Neotoma lepida. The sequence goes on from LZPO01034925.1 coordinate 162,336, forward strand.
GAGTTGTCATCTGGCCTCCATATTTGTGTTATGGCATGCAAACACACACACACACATTTTCCTTAGAAAAGAAACTCATTTCAAGAAAAACAGTTAACAATGTGCCAATGACAAAATTGTACTCCTTATGTAATGATCTTGACAGCTTCCCAATATGTCTAGACTTGGAGGTAAATGATGGTTTCAGATGTAATTTTTATTTATAATTTGATTGCATTCATTAACATTTTTAAGAATTGTAAAGTCAGTGCTCTCAAAATAACCAGTGGTAGCCAACCTCTAAGATAAGATGGCTGTGGTAGCCAACCTCTAAGATAAGATGGCTGTGGTAGCCAGCTTCAGTGTTTTCTCCCCCAGTATTCACACCTCTGTGATGTTCTTCCCACAATGTATCAGAATTGGTTCATTAATAATAGACACTGTGGTGGAGGCCATGTTCCTCCTGCATGGAGGTTCATGTGGTCAATCACACTCACTGCAACTGNGAAACACTGACTAGCCACTGAGCCCATACTCACAGTTTTTTGTATTTTAGAGTTTTTTGTATTTTAGTGCGTATGTGCATATCTCCACCCACCCTAATAAGATGGAAGGAGCAGGATTTGTATCTTGGAGTCTTGGTCATGTTTGTCATGAATGGTTTACAGTGGTCATATGANTGAATAGTGCTTGAGGCTCTGTTCCTTTTCTAAGTCTCTCAGAGTAGCTTCATTTTGATGCTCTACTCCAGTAAAGGCTTGGCAATGTCTTCCAAATCACTGAACAGCCTCTCAATACTTGGTACTATTTATTGGCATTTACAACAAACAGAACTTTGTTTATTCATAATAAACAAGACAGATTAATAGATGTTGTTTCACATGACAGTTTCTTGTGCAAATTTGTAGAGAATGCCTAGAAAAATGAATTCTNCGAATGTACTTTGTGTGTTCATAACACTCTTTAGTGCAGCTTTGCTGTTTTAAATATTTAGAAATCCAGCAATATAGCAAAAGCCCCAAGAGTGCTATGGGTTCTAGATTTAATAGTAACTGAATTCAAGCAATGACGGAATTCAAGTCCAGTGTTTGTGACTAGTATGCGACAGCCACTTCAGCTTTTCTGTTTGCATCTTAAGTTTTTGTCTAGATGGCTGATTTACAAAGGAAATCTAAACAATTTATGAGAGGCAAACAAAAATCAGTGTTTTGAGTACTAAAATATAATCAAGTGCTATTTTATATTTCAGTACATGAAAGAGCCCAGAGACTCAGCTGTGAACAAGTGAATAGCCAATTCCCAAACCTGGAGTAAACAAGAAAGACATAACAGATGAAAAATGAATTTTTTTCTTTATTATGCCATCTTTCTAAATCAAGGTATTCCGGGCAATCATACATAAACCACAAAGATTGACTCCTCCCTACAACCAACTTAGTGTTGGGTTGTGTGTGGAATTTCATTCATCTTTTCAGAGCCCACAATCAACAGGTGGAGGGGAAGGAGTTAAGGAGAAGAAAGATTTAGACAACATGTTTTTCTATCATTCTCAAGATGCCACTTGGAACACAGATCTTACACCCCCAGCCATATTAGTTCATTTGTAAATGGTATCAAAGATCCAAAGGATGGTGCAAGGAAGGGAGAAAATTTATATAAAATTATCTAAAACTCCAAAACACTACAAAAGCATCTTAAGAAAAAATATAATCAAAGTAAAAGCAATGGTGTTTATTTCAGTGAAATTATTTTAAATTAGATATATTAAGCTCCCACATGTCCCAACTTGGTAGAAAAGTTCCTTTCAATGAGAAATCAATTTTAATGGCAAAATTTTTACATATCAGCAAAATCTGTTATATTTAAAACTATGTATACAGTACTTTTCTGGCAAAAACCTTATACAGCTTTCAGTTGTCAAGACAAAGTAAAAATATGGTTGCATAAAATCACAAAAAAATATAAATTGCTGAAAAGATAATAAAAAAGATTAAAAATCATTTGCATCGACTCCCCTTACATTTTCAATATAAGAATCTGCAAACTACAATACATTTATGAAAATCCTGTTGCAAGCTTGACATACTTAACTGAAAGTTGTCATTTCAAATATCCTAGCTTAAAAAAAAAACATTGACTGCAATAGTCTGCATTTATCATACTATTTATACAAGTGCAATATTTAAATATCTTCAAAATAAAACTCGGTAACTAAAAGGAATCACAGAATAACTTATAAAAGAAGCAAAGTTTACAAAATTAACAATTTGTAGAAGGTCCTATTTAATTGGTTCCTCCTTTTGTGCCCCTTCCCCCCAACAGTTTATAGAGATATTACTTAGTCTATTTACAAATCTGTAACTTTAAAAATGCAGTCTTCCATTCTTCCCATCGGGAACACACTGCTGCACTTGGACAGCATAAGTGACGTCAGTAAACCCCAAACCGAGGACACATACACAAGGTATAAATACAGTTTGGAACTCATTTAAATGGAGTCTCCATTACTTTATACAGCATTCAAATTGGAGTTGAATAAAACAAGCCCTGAACAAAAAGAATCATATTTGTCTGGAATTCAGTGCATAAACTATAGAGTAATCTTTTATGCAAGCTATCATGACCTCCAAATTCATTCCCATCTGGTTACGTAAGTGCTCAACAGATTTGTGGGGGCAGGAAATTTAAGTNAATGCAGTGGAGAAAAAAGTGTCTATCCTGCAAAGGGAAGATAATTAATGTTTAAAGAAAATGTAGTTTTGCAATGCTGGGATCAGACCCACAAGCTGGGTGTGTCCTAGTCAAGCGCTACCACTGAGCTAGAGCCTCCAACCAAATTTCTTAAATTTAAAAGAAGCCAAATATGGACAATACGAAATTAATTATTAGTTCATAAAATACCAGCTTTGTCTTACTCGACTTTNAATCTTCATTTACAACTATTATGCTATGCTATCACTAAACAGGGAGAGGCATATAAATCAGAGATCTAAGAAAGATTAAACTTACTTAGCCACTAATTTTTTTAAAAATTAAAACCTGAAATAAANTTGACCATTTTGAAGAACAGATTTCTTCTACACCTTTTCAAAATAATATTATTAAACCTGATTAAAGAGTTACAACTGAAATCAGACTGTAAACTTAAATGAGACTCTGGACAGTTATGAGGTAAATATGGAAGGCCATGCACTACCTGGAAATTACTGATTTTATAATGGATTCAAGATCTTAAAGGACAATATCATTATTTTAGGAGATATTAAGTATTTAGGACTAGTATGTGTACCTTAACATCTCAATGGTTAGAACAAAAGCATACATACATTCAAATATATATGCACATCTATGTTTTTGTACATATGTGGGTCTAGAGAGCAAATGCAGCCAAATAGTAGTTGTTGGAACTACGTAGTAGATATACATGCGCTCACTATATTCTTTCCATTTTTTCTTTTTTAAAATATGTCAAGAATAAAATCAGGGGTTAAAAATCCAATTGAAGCATCCAAAGCTTATAAAAGATGTCGTTTTTATGCACTGAATCAATTTAAAGAATACACAATCAAATGACATTCAATACTGGCTGGCATGATAGCCAGAAGAATTCTGTGACAGTGACAAAAACATGATTCAGTACAGTATGAGCAACTTGGCTCTAGGATCCAAAGCAGCACTTCATATACAAAACATAAGGGGGAAATTGTAGAAGTAAACTTAGGGCTCAGAGTTTCTGAACATATAAATTCTGTGGGTTTGAGGTCTTACAAGTTAAAGAAAAATTTTAAATTGAGTCTATATCTGATATGACTTACCACACAAAATAGCATTTTAAGAAGGATGTGGAAATCATTCACAATGTTACCAGAAATGGGAATGGTAGCTATTTAAGAAGCTAAGGAGCCCAGAAAACAGCATCACCTAAGCTCTATGGGGATTCTAGGCAAATAACTCGTGAAGCAAATATAAAACACATCAACCTATGTAAAGGCTTTTATGGTAAATTTATGGCCTACAAAGCCCTGTTACACCAAATTAAAATGGTCAAAAATCAAGTGAGCTTGAGTCCTACAATCCATTCTGCGTATATTATGCTATATGTACCTACTGAATAAGGGACAACAGAATGGTCCCAATTCATTTCTGCACATTAGGCTTTTAATTATTGATCATTTCCCAATCCCTGTGCAAAATGCATTCCAAAAGGCCAATCCTTAGTTATAATTATATATATATAACTTGTAAGTGGAAGTGTTTGGCTATTATTTATTATGCATGCTTATTGCATCAAAGAAATTAGCAAAGTTTTAGGTTTACTGTGCAAGAATTTTAATTAGATTTGCACACATTTCAAAAAATTCTATTGTGTGACTTCCTGGTCTTGGAGCTAAGTCAACAGGAGAAGAGTCGAGTGAGGTCACAGATGAGGTAAGAGAAACTTCTGAGGGCTTTCCTTGAGCCTCAGCATCGGAGTCACTCCTTTGGCAAGACCGATAGTTGCTGATGGATCCCGATCTCTGCGGAGTAGCCGTCCCTGATTTGGCTTCTGTAATTTCATCTGGGTGAAAAGAATTCCAACNTGTTACTATTTCTCTCTCAGGTTTTCAAACAGTATGGATCAGATTCTTTAAGTGAAACTATTGCCCAGCTCCCCNGAGCATGTTTATTTTAAATACATTCTCAAATGGGGNCAGTGTGCCTGGATTAAGCCACTCACCATTTCTACACACAGCACGAAGAATGCTTATGACGACCAGGCCACAGAGGGTACATAACTTACTACTCCTGACTTTTACACTAAGAATCAGTAAACTAATAACCTGGGTTTTAATAAAAATCCCCTAGCAGTAAAATTCTTTTCTATTAAAACCACAGAATCAATCACTTGAAATATGGAAGGAATCTTGGAAATCATCTCACCCAAGAATCATTTTATTGATATAAAACCAAGCCAGAGCAGTCAACTGATTTGTTCAAGGAAACAAAGGAACAGAAAGCTTCAGCCATTCGGGCACTCTACCCTCCCAACCTCAGCTCAATGCTTTTTACTGTGCAGTCTCTCATATTTCATTTACAAGCATAAAAAAGCAACAACTCCAATAAGCAAATTCAGAAAAGCAGGGCCTAATGGTTCAGGCCTTCATTCCTAGCTACTCGGGAAGCTAAAGCAAGAGGATCATAAATAAGTTCAAGGTCTACCTGAACTAGAGAGTTCAAGGACAACCTGGGTAACTTGTGAGACCTCCCCTTAAAATAAAAAGTAAAAAGAGTGTTGCGGCTAGAGGCCATTGAGAAGGCCTGGTTTCAGTCTCTAGTACCAAAAGTAACACTAAAAATGAAATCAAAGAGAAACTAGTTGGGAACAAAAGGTAAGTAGAAATAGTCCTAGAACAGAAATACAGACATAGTAAATATTCATTCAGTTGCCAAGTCCAAAGGTCGATAAAATTAAGACTGCAAAATTATCTAAATACCAAGAGAAAAATAAAACCCGTTTCCGATCTCAAACTGTATTGGTGTGTTGTGTGTTAGCTGACAGGTACATGCTACCCAGACATCTGAGCATGGTACACACCTGTAACCAGCACTCAGAGATGGAACAAAGAGGACTGCCCCTTCAAAGCCAGGCCAGCCTACACAGAAGACCTTGTCTCAAAAACAAATATATCAATAAATGAATGAATCAATCAATAAATCAATAAGCAGACCATCATAAGCAGCTGGCCAGTGTATATCATAGCTCAATCCTTTGTCTTNCTTATACTCTATAGGTACTGTCTTTGAGTTCATAAGTAATAATTCTAAATATCCTCCCATAGATAGCTGTATAACTGATTTGGAAGAACAGACAGAATCTTGTATTTAATTTTAAAAGTACTTAATAGTAAATAAAACTACAATAAGTCAACATTTACTTTTAAATAAAAATTTTTACGTTGCCAAAATGAACTTTACAAAGCAACAGAAATATGAAAGAGAATTATCACTTTAGAATTAAACTGTATATTTTTAAAGATTTTACAGGACAATAATCATTTTCTACTTTGGGAGAAATGGTAATGGTGATTGAAGCTAGTGTTTTGTGTATGCTAGGCAAGAATTTCACTACTGAACTAAATCCCTAGCCCCAGGATGATAATCTGTCAAAGAACAATGTACTACATAGAAGAAGTAGAATAGGATCCACAATTGTCAGTGTCGTGGAGCACAGAAAGTCACATTTACTATCACTTACCAGGAAAAAGCCAGGAAGCTTCGTAAGACACAAAGGTTGAGATGGAGAAGGTAGTAGGGGAGGATGAGAAAAACAACATGTATGTATGAACGCGTCATCCTGGGGGCTGGGGATATGGCTCGGAGGATAAGGAGCCTGCTGCACTGCATAAGGACCTCAATTCTGATCCCCAGCACCCATGTAAAAGCCAGGCCAGGAGGTGCACATCTATAACCCCAACATTGGAGGCTGGGAATGAGAAGGTCCCTGGGGCTTGCTGACCAGTAAGTCTAGCCTAAAGGGCAACCTCCTGTTTGGAAAGAGACCTTGTCTCCAAAGTGAGATGGAGAGTGATGGAGGAAGGTACCTGACATTGACCTCTGCTGTCTCCACCCCATGTACACATGGGTGAATGCACCAAAACACACGTGCAAAGGAAGGAAGCGGGGGGAGGAAGAGAGGAACAGAAGAAGGAGGGAAGGAAAGGAAATGCCATATTGAAACTTATTACTTTGCATGCTTAGGTTTAATTAAAAACAAAACAAAACAAAAAAAAAGACAATAAGCCAAATTAGGTAACCAGGTCTAACATATCACCTCTGTGGGTTTGTGTGTACATACATACCATCAATACTACGGAAATCCAATAAGTAAGTCCGACTATCCACTTGATAGAGCTGGAGACTCATTTTGGAAAATGTGCTTGTCACAGGATTTTTCCTTCGTACACGCAAATAATAGGGATTTACAACCTAGCATTTGATATGGACAAAAACAAAGGCACATCAAATCAATTCTTCTATAAAAGACTCTTGTCTACAGGCTCACCAAATGTGTTAGGTCGAACGCTGGCCTCCTTACCTTCCATTCATAATCCAATTGCTTGATTGCTCTACACACTTCTGCCATGATATCATTTGGTCGACTTTGACTTCTAATTCCCAGGTGCCATTTCGCTTTCCGGACACCTTGGTGTTTGGATTTCTGTGGGTTTAATTCATCAAGGGTATGCCGTGCCCTTGGTGTCTCAGCAACCAAGAAGGGGACTCTTTCAGGATGNGGCCGAGTTAAGTGGTGGTCATCGAGGAAAGAATCAGGCGGGCTCGTTGCCAGGTAGAAGTCTTTGGCTTCGTTCATTATTCTCCTGTTGTCTATGATGAGGTGGTAGGCGACCGCCAGCGGGTCCTGGTGATTTCTGTTGTACAGGCAGCTGAGAACCTCCTCTTCCGAGCACTCGAACTTCTCACACACCTCTTTTAAGGCTTCGTCATCAATCATGGTTGAACTGTACGATGGATCCTCAGGAAAGAGATATTTTGGAAGGTCCTG
>LZPO01034925.1:172621-186141 GCA_001675575.1 Neotoma lepida
TATCTAGGTCCTGATTTTTTCATACCAAAAGAATTAAGACAGAAAACACAAATGAATTTTTTTGTTTGTTTGGCTTTTTGAGACAGGGTTTCTCTGAGGAGCCCTGGTTGTCTTAGAACTTGCTCTGTAGGCCAGACTGGCCTCAAACTCACAGAGATCTGCCTGCCTCTGCCTCCACCAGTGCTGGGATTAAAGGCGTGCNCCACCACCGCCCAGCCAAGTTCTGCATTCTTATACTGCAGTGTCTAGCAGATCCAGATCAAGACAGAACACAAATGAATCTCCCTTTCTCCCTCTCTCCCTTCCTCCACCTCGCAGGGTCTAACGTATATAGTCCCACCTCAAAAACTATGTGCNATGCTCAGGTTATAGGTATGCACTACACACATCCATCCAGTCTGACTCCTGTTTTTTGGAGTCTTTAATTCAATTTCCTACGACACTTTCATTCCTCATAAAACATGAAGCTACTGCACAGATGACATCTATTTCAATATACAAAACTATACATTATACTTGTGACTCANTTTTACTTTCTGTCTGAGTTTTTCTGTTTGTTTTATTTTTTNGAGATAGTGTCTTGGACACTACAGAATGATCTCAACCTATCAAGCTCTAGAATTATGAGCATGGACCTCTTGTAATGCCCATTTTTTATTTTTTTGTCAAGTAAGCCATTTCTTGTGAGTAAGTAGTTTGATAGTCAGGTTTTCAGTAACTTACCTATCAACCTTTACAACTGATTTGCTTTAAATTCTTCCACCGGAGAAAAAATTAACATGCTTCATTCTAACTACTTTAACGTGACTTGCAAGCAACATTTTCCTCTATAAATGGATTCGCTAATTTACCCATTTATGTTTTTTTATAAAATTTATTTTTATTTTTATTTGTGTGTCTGTCTGTCTGTCTGTCTGTCTGTGGTGTATACACACATGCATGCAACTGCTTGCAGAAACCAAAAGAGAGTGTTGGGTCTCCTGGAGGTAAAGTTACAAGCAGGTGTGAGCCACCCAAAATGTGGGTGCTGAGACCCAACTCCAGTCCTCTAGAAGACCAGCAAGTGCTCTCAACCACAGAGCCATCTCTCCAGCTCCTTGTGNATTAGTCTTAAAATACAAAATTTGCAGGTAAGAAAATACTTCTCCCTTCCTTCACTAGTATTAAATATGACAATATAGACTAAAANATGGAAAAGAAATAAGCAACTACAGGCACATTAAAAGTAGCATCATGTCAAACACACCTTCCTGAAATCACTTCCGGTGCAGCATAATTGGGCGAGCCACAGCTTGTTCTCAGAAATTCACCATCTGACATCATGTTTGAAAGACCTGGAAAGACAAACAATGCCCACTCAAGAGTCCCCAAGGACAAAAAGAAAAGTCCATTAAACAACANAGATNAGATCAGACACCATTTATTTTCTCTTTGCTTCAGTGTGATCACAGACTTTATTTCCCAAATATTCTGCCCTTATACAAAAATGTATAATGTACTTCGATAACTAGGTTTAATGAGTATATATTNAACTACAGATGGCTTTGCTTCCTAGAATAAACGTGAAATGTTTAACTCGTAATACAGATATTGCTAGGCAAAATAATCTGATGAATAGAAAGATTTCTACCAGTCCTGTTCTATTCTATAAAAACAAAACCCAAGCTCAGAACGGTCATCCAATCCTGTAATCTCGGTATTTTATTCTCTTTTCTTTTTAGAGATAGGGCCTTACTATGGAGCCCACTACGGCCTTGAATCCACCTGCCTCCATCTCTGGAATTCTGGGATTACAGGCATGTGTGACCACACCTGAAATTCAACTTGATAGCATTTAAATATTTAAAAGTTTTCTCATNTACTTCATCTTTCTAGATTTCAATTTATTTTCAATAGTTCTATTCCACTTACTTTCCATTTTCTCCACACTTGACCAAAAGAATATATTAGAAATAAAGTTGCTACTTTCTTCAAAAATAACAGTNACCTCTTTTCAAATGATCTCTAATGTTGGCCAACTTGAAATATTTACTATCACAAAACTGAATTTTACAGCTGGCATGATGGCTCAGCAGACAAAGGTGCTTACCACCAAACCTGACAGCCTGAGTTCAATCCATTAAGACCCATATGGTGGAAGACCAGAAACAAGCCCCACAGACGTCCTTTGACCTGTGTATATGAGCCTGTGCATGTGTGTATGTACACATGCACGTGTGCGCACGTGTGTGTGTGTGTGTGTGTGTGTGCATGCGCGCACCTGCACACACACATACACAAAATAACTAAATCTCTTTATATTCAGCTTTGAAGAAGAGAGTAACTTACTGTTTTCCCCTTCTGTGTTCTCATTTGCAAGACGGGATTGTCAGCATACCCCACAGACACTACCAAAGACTGCTACTTATGCTCACTGACTAGTTCAAACTGTCCTTACCAAAATCAGCTATCTTTGCATTCATGTGTGCATCAAGCAGGACGTTCTCAGGTTTCAAGTCTCTGTGGACCACCATGTGCCTGTGACAATAATCCACACCAGAAAGGATCTGTTGGAACAGACGTCGACTTTCCTTTTCATCCAACTAGGAAAAGTAGAAAAGTATTTTAAGCTGTGTATTATATCAAGTATTAAAAGCTTCAATGGAAACTTCTCCTACTGATAATTCTCCAGCCTATCAACTGCCGAAGCGCGAAACCTTCCCAGTGAACTTCACCCATGAGGTACTTTTGAAATGGGGAAGTAAGGCAGGCAACAATAAACTGAAATGCCAGGAGGCTACAGGGACCCAGATCAGCAGCTCAACTTTCTGATCCTATCACCTGCACAGACTACNTTTAAAAACCTGTCTTCTTCTGTAATTCATGGGCTATTTCTACTAGTTTCAACTTCTACCTGAAACTAGGCATGTTTTTCACTCTGAGTTAGTGATGTTTAATCCTTCATTCTCTTAATAAATGTTTATTGAACATATTCAATATGCTATACAGGTTAGACATTCATAATACAGAAATGAATGAAAGGAAGACTCTACTCTAGTTGACAGAAATAATGCAGAACATGCTCCAATGGACAGATGCAAACCCTTGGTCAAACAGACGGTCCTGGTCAGACTCAGGGGATCACAAAACAAAACAAGAAGTCCTNCAAGTAAGAAAGGAGCCTGGAGGAAGGAGGGGAGCCAGCCAGATGGGAAAGAGAAGAGAGCCTAGTGAGTGAGAAGAAACAGAATGCACTAATACATGAATGGAATTGTCCGAGAACAAATTTAAGTGGTAAGAAAGGAGAGAAAAAGAATACAGCAAATGGTACTGGGATGGGAGTACTACTTCACAGTTAAGCACTGTAAATGAATTACAAAGCAACCATAGTCTNTGTTCTGAAACTTAAGACAATTTTTAAGTTTGATTTATGTGTATAAGAATGAGTGGGGGGGGGTATATATCTGCACACAGGTGCCTACCAAGGCCAGAATTCTGAGGATGTTGCACCCTCTGGATCTAGAGTTAGAGACATTCATGAGCCACCCTATATTGGTGCTAAGAACCAAACTTCAGACCTCCGAAAGAAGAGCAAACCCTCATGACTGCTGAGACATCTCTTTAGTCCCGAGATGTTTTTATTTAAACAAGAGAAAATCCTTAACACTTTTTGCGTGTTTACTGAAAAAAAAAAAAANTTACACTACAATTAAAATTTTTAATATAATCTTTTAAAAATACTCTTCAAAACTCTTCCCCTTATTTTCTGATGTTTGTTCAACAAGTGATAACCACTACTGGTTTACACTGCTCCAGGACAGTGCATTTAATAGTGAAACTGTGCATCCCCCAGGCAAGGACTCTCACATGCCATTGCCGGTAGGTCATGAGCAAGCATCCTAAATCCACAATTCTACACCTTCACTGCATGCATAATGTGGGGACAAAGATAAACTGATCGTTTCTTTGAACGCAAAATTAAAACTCCTATTGACGTGTAAGACACCCTTCCTCAAGAAAAATATATTAACATTTTTGCAATCTAATGCCTTTATTTGTTCCAGTAGATGTTTATAAAAAGATTATGAAAGAGGAAAAGAAAATTTAACTAACAAACAACATAAGAAGTAAAAAGGGGTAGAAAGTCTACAAAGGTGAAAAGCATTGTATTTACAAAACTACGGTACAAAGAATGGCAGAGACTAAAGGAAGGTGAGCAAAGTCAGAGCTTATTTCAGCCAATGAACATCACACACTGAGTCTTTTATGCATGGTAACAGCAATACACAAGGCCCATAAAAAAAGGACTGAGAGACAGCAGCCATCACGAGGAGTGCTCTGACAGCAGATAAAGACTTAGCCAAAAGAGAAAAAGCAAAAACCAAAGCCTAGAGGAAGAAATAAACACACCTGCATAGGAAACCCTAGAGAAACTGAGGAACTAGATGTACCAGGACTTTCTGAGGCAGAGTGAGAGGTGGGCTAGAAATAAGACAGCTGGTCCCCGCCACTGGGGAGTAAGACCTCTAGTTACTCAAGCGAAGCCAAGCNGGATGGCTCTCAAGGACACTGTGGCAGGAACAGGTCACTGTAAGGAAGATGTGCTCTCAGTGANAATCGGGACACTAACAGAAGAGAANTGACCTTAACTCCCATCTCAGTTCCAACAGCTAAACTACTACCTTCAACAAAATAGGAAATACCAAGTACCAAATCAAANGAAGAAGAAAAATACTTATGATTGTTAGCGAATGATTTACCCTACCCAGATTAGCAGGTCTCCCAAAAACTCAACTTCTGGGAAAAGCCACCAATCAATACATCTCACACATATATTAGCATAGCATTTGGTACTTGGTTCTGAGATTGAAGTGGAGAGCCAAGAAGCACCAGATCTGANGAAGAGTNGTGGAAAAAAGACAAAGACAAATAAAATGAGGAGGGGGTGGAGGGACACAGAAGGCACCGAGAATGGAACAGTGCGGGAGCCAAAAGACAGACAAAGCCAAAATCTCTTTCTCAGTCAGGTAAGGGTGCATTGGTGAAGCCAAACAGGCAGGCTGGCTAAAGGCAATCTCAGAAAATGAGGCAGATATCTGAAATACAGAAACACGGCAGCTGAAAATTCAGCATTCAAAATGTAAAACCAACGACATCCCCATCACATAGCACCAAATGACTAGAAATGACAAACAGAAGAAAAAAGATAGAAAAGGCAGGGATGATCTTAGGAAGAATTCCTCTGGGGGACAGAATGAGGCCTTGAANGATGAGAAAGGGAATACTTTAAATGGAAATTGTCTGTGTTGAGAAATGAGTAAAGATTAACTTGGTTAGTGAGTTTTATTCTGATTAAAGAGAAACACTATGTAAAATGAATGAATGAATAATGCAATTAACTTTAGACTGAAAGCAGGCCAAGTGCTTTTCTCAGTGCCAGATGTGAGTCTTTTAGAAGGGACAAATCAGATAACCTGAGGCCAAGCATGGTTAAGGAACCGTGCTCAGTATTTGTATCTATAACTTAAATGTCTCCAAAGTTCCTTCCAACACTAAAGTCTTGACGTCTACTCCTGAACTCTCCCATAAAGCCCGTTCTTAGTGTCCCAGGTACATCAGAGTTCAGAAACCAAAAAAATGAATGCAACTTAAATGTGGCCAGGGTTGAACAATAAGGCCTACATCTTTAATTACTTAATAATATATTTTGTAAGGAATACTTAGAAAGTTTAAGATGCATACTAAATGGGCTTATATAGGCCAGGCATGCCTCAGCACTGGGGAGGCAGAGGCAGGGAGATCTCTATGCACTGGAAGCCAGTGTGACCTAAAGAACGAGACCCAGGCCAGCTAAGGTGGCATAGTGAGACCTCGTCTCACAAGAGAAAAAAAAAAAAAAAAAGTTTGTATATCCCAAAACATAAATCTGAGCATTATAAATTTTAGGGATTTAAGTGAACTCTATCACTAATGACCTTGAACAAATATTTAACTGGGAGGCTCAATATCCATGTACGGGGCTCAGGAGTTCATCGCTGAGGTCCTTCTCTCTACCTCTAAGTAGCCTGTGGTTCTAAACAAATATGACTAAGGGAACTGGTTACTAAACAGACCTCTGAAATTGCTTTCTGACATTTTGATGCAAATAAGGGGTACAGGGGAGTTACAAAATATGTACAGGATTAAATGAGAACTGCTTACCCTTCCATTTTTACAGATATAATCAAATAGCTCTCCTCCTGAGACATATTCCATCACCATGAAAATATCAGATGGTGTACTGATGACCTGGTACCTGGTGAGAGAAAACATTATCTACTAATATTAAAACACGTGTATTCATCCGTTCAATAAAGATTCACTAAGAACCTATAATATACCAGGCACTGTGCTAGTATCTAGAAGATCTTGGGTTACAAAGCCAATCTCCTGCTTTTCTGATGCTGTTGACCGATCCAGGTGCCAGGAAACAGACAGTAAACAAGCATTATCTAGTGCAGAGCATGCGATGGAGAAAAGAAAGCAAACTCTCTTCTACACAGAGTTCTCCAGGAAGGCCACAGAGTACACCTGAGCAGAGCCTGAAGGAAGGAAGGAGCAGACTACGTTACCCGGGAGGAAGGTGAACCAGGCAGAGGGAACAGCAAGGGCAAGGGCCCAGGTGGGAGCCTGCTTGGCATGCTCATGGTAAGGCAAGAGCCAAACAAGCCAGGAGAGAAACAGGATGTGGAGTCAGTCATTGGAGGCCGAAGACGGCAGAACGCCACAAGCCAGGAAGGCAGAGACTTTTGGCTTTGGTTTAAAGGAAGATGAACAGCTATGGGATGTTTTGAATGCTGGCTGTCACATGATCTGCATAGTCAAAGACTAAGTGGCAGCGGTGTGAAGAACTGACTGAACGCTAAGAAGAAGCTTAGGCTCCTCCGGCAGCCCATGAGAGGGGAGGTGGTTCCGACCAATGTGATGGTGACAGAGGGCTGAGAGACAGACCGGAGATCCAGTCTGAAGGAAGAGATGGAGGGATGGGGTGAAGAGAGACTGTTAAATAGGACTGTTAATGATGCTGTTAAGTTTTCATCAGGGTTAAGTGGCAATTAACCACAAAGGTGAGACCAGAGTGGCAAGCAGATCCCAGGAGGTGACAGAGATGACACTTGACCAGGTCCTTTGAAATGCCTCGTGGACATCCCAATGAGGATATAAAGCAAGCAGTGGGCATAGGGCCCAGAGTTCAAAGCAAGAAATGTACATGTAGGGCCATTAGCATATATGATATTTCAAAACACTTTAATAAATGAGAGATAAAACAATTTTTGAGCTGGACGGTTCAACAGAAATGTCCAAGCAGATTTAAATTATAGCCTACACAGTAACACAGGGGGTAAGACATAAGTTACCTGTAGCCTCACAATGGCAACTGAAACCAGAAGTGAGGACCATTGCCCTCCTGCCAGATTCCTCAGATTCTGGTATGTGAGTGATTAAGTACAAGCAGGGTAGGGAAAACCATTTCTAGCACATAGTCTCTCATGAGCCTAATTCCCAGCATAAGGAAATTTAAAATTTGGAGGTCAAGGATTTTTTTTTTTGCCTCTTTTTATCTTTCCAGTGGAACTGGAGACCAAAACAGAGGGCCTGGCACCTGCTACAGAGACTTTTACTAGAAAAATCAATAGTTGGTTCCCGACATAAAAACAGAAGCACAAAGTTATCAGAAGGGCCTCTGTCCAGACACCGGGAAGAATAAGTGTGATCCGAACCACACTGAAACACGAGGGCGGGCTTGGTAATTGGCAGTGAACAGGGCTGGCTCCAGGAGCAGACAGCCACCTCCAGCCTCGGAACACACAGGGAGAAGGCCAGGCCTCTCTCTGGCTTGCCAGGTTAGGCGGGTTAACGAAAGGCACGAGCAGATGACGGCAGCAGGTTCAATGAGCTGGGCTTACAGTTTGATGATGTGAGGGTGCCGGAAAAGCTTCAGGTTCTGAATCTCTCTGCGGATTTTCCCGACCACGTCGAGGCTCCGGATCTTCTGCCGGTTGAGTATCTTGACAGCCACTTTATGGCCAGTCAGTTCATGCTTGCCCACTGCGGGAGGAATCATGTGGATACGTTAGGACCAGGTTTCATTGGTAATACACTTTGGTGTGCTATCACAGTAAGCTAAGCACTCTGAGAAAATAATTTAGCACATTTGCTTTTTCTTTTTTCCCTAATTATGACCCTGAAAAAGTTTAAATGTTTAAGTCAAGAGAAGTACACAAGGAACTGCTCGCTAAGAGTGGTTTTAGGGAAAAGAGAAAAGCTAGAATGGTTATGGGAGAGCTAGGAGAAATTCTTCCCTCTTCCTGTATGCCTTCAGGCACTCAAATTCTTTTAACTTACTATTCATTTTTAAACTACTGGATATATAAAATCAAACTCTATCTTTTTTTTTTGACACTTTCCACAGATGTTCACACATGAAGAAACTGGTATGCCACCATTAACATCATACGGTAAGGATCCAGACAAGGTGGCTTATGCCTGGAATCCCAACAGTCAGACAGCAGAGGCAGGAGGATTGAGAACTTAGGAAAGGCCTGGGCTATGTGGTGACACTGTGTCTCAAAACATAAACCAACAAAAATCATATGACATAGAATAGTTCCATGTTCCCCTCAGAAAACTGCCCTGCAAGGCTGGGGAAGATGGCTCAGCCGGTAAGAGCTGCACAAGCATGAGGCCTTAAATTCAAATTTCCACAACCCACACTTAAAAAAAAGAGGAGGGGGTGCTGGAGAGATGGCTCAGCACTTAAGAGCACTGACTGCTCTTCCGGAGGACCCGGGTTCAATTCCCAGCACCCATGTGGCAGCTCACAACTGTAACTCCAGTTCCAGAGGACCCGACACCCTCACACAGACATGCATGCAGGCAGAACACCAATGCACATAAAATAAAAAACAAAAAAATTAATCATTTGCTGGGTGATGGCACATGACTTTAATCCCAGAGGCAGAGGCACGTGGATCTCTGAGTTCGAGGCCAGCCTGGTCTACAGAATGAGTTCCAGGAGAGCCAGNGCTTCACAGAGAAATCCTGTCTTGAAAAACCAGTGGGAGAAAAAACCCGTAGCATGATACATGCCTACAACCCCAACGCTGGGGGAAAGAGGGCGATTGGGCAGAGACGGGGATCACTGGGGCTTACTAGCTGACTGCCTAGCTACAGTTTCAAAAGAGATCTTGTCTCAAGAGAAAAAGGTCAGAGAATGATAAAGCAGGCCACGCCCTCTAGCCTGGCATATACACATACAACACACACACACACACACACACACACACACACACACACACGAACACATACAAAACAAAATAAATAAACTCCCCTGTGGCACTGACATGCTTCCTCTATTATTAACAGCCCATGTATTTTTTTCAGTTTTGGCTCAATGGCAGGTAGTTCTTGTTTTCAAATATGAAACTTAAAAATAAGTGAATTTAGGTTGGAGAGATGGCTCAGTGGTACCAGATATGCTTCTAGAGGACCCNGTTTCGATTCCCAGCACCCACATGGCGGCCCATAACTATCCATAACTCCAGTTCCAGGGGATCCGATAACCTCTTCTGGCCTCCTTGGGCACCAGGCACACACACAGTGCACAAATATATATGCAAAGGAAACACCCATGCACATAAAAAAATAAATAAATCATTTTTAAAGGGATTCCATCTTATCCAATGCTATGCCCACCCAGACAGTCAATGGGCACAAAAGAATTCAGATACTGCTACTGAGGCAAAGTGTCTAAAAGTATAATGTCTATGTGTGCCCTTTATCAGAAACCTACAGGAGAATATAGATCCTATCAAAACCAGAATGGAAACAAACAAAANAAGAAGACATCATATCTAGTTAAGAAGAGATCTAAACCAGGCAGTTGGTGGCACACACATTTAATCCCAGCACTCGGGAGGCAGAGACAGGCAGATCTGACTAAGTTCGAGGCCAGTGTGGTCTACAAAGCAAGTTCCAGGAAACCCTGTCTCAAAAAAAGAACAGAGGAAAAAAAGGAGAGATCTAAGAGTGTGCTGGATTGTTTTCCTAGTCTTGGGAACACTGCTACTAGTTTCAGGCCAGCAAGGGCTACAGAATGGGACCCCGTCTCAAAAAGCAAACAAACAAAGCCAAGTGTGGTAGTGCATGCCTGTAATGCCAGCACATGAGAAGATGAGAGAGGAGTCTAAGGTCATTTGGGGCTATAAAAAGATCTCAAGACCAGCTTGACTGGCATAAGAGTCAAATGAACCCATCCCCCCAAACAGGAATCCAGTGTAGGAGGAGAATTAAGAAAACCCCCAAACGGTGATATAAGAAAGCTACAGGGAACAGATGTTAGATAGCAGCAAATTCAGAAGGCACCAGAGGGGGCAGGATAGTTATTTTGAGGGAATAGAGATGATAATCCTACCCCTTTGAGAGTATGGAATATTAGAGCCGGGTATGGTGGCTTTAATCCCAGCACTCGGGAGGCAGAGGCAGGTATAACTGAGTTCAAGGCCAGCCTGGGCTACAGAGCAAGTTCCAGGACAGCCAGGGCTACACAGAGAAACCGTGTCTTGGAAAACAAAAGTATGGAGACAGATTTATTTGAGACAGATTTATTATAAAGGCACTAGAAAGTGAGGGAAACAGCCTTAATCTCAAAGGAAAGTTGGAAAAAATGAAGTAATTCATTAATTCAAGCCCAAAAGAACTGAAAGTTCTATAAGAAATGAACTATGAAGCCAGGCATGGTGGCACGTACCTTTAATCTCACCACTCAAGAGGCAGACGCAAGTGGGTATCTGTGAGTTTGCAGCCAGCTAGGTCTACATAGTGAATTCCAGGCCATCCAAGGCTACATTAGTGAGACCCAGTCTCAAAAAACCAGAGGAGAAAAGAAAAAGAAACAAGCTACAGTGTTGGTTCAGCAATTACTATTTATGTCGCTGTGGGGTGGGCTTTGAGGTTTCCTATGCTCAGGATACCACCCAGTGCCTCAATTGTCTTCCTGCTGCCCGCAAGATGTAGGACTCTCAACTACTCCTCCAGCATCGTCTGCCTGCACACAGCCATGCTCCCCATCATGAGGATAATGGATTGAACCTGTGAAGCTGTAAGCGAGCCACACCAATTAAATGTTTCCTTTATAAGAGTTGCNGTGAGCCAGGTGGTGGTGGTGCATGCCTTTAATCCCAGCACTCAGGAGGCAGAGGCAGGTGGATCTCTGTGAGTTCGAGGCCAGCCTGGTCTACAGAGTGAGTTCCAGGACAGGCTCTAAAGCTACACAAAGAAACCCTGTCTCAAAAAACCAAAAAAAAAAAAAAAAAAAAAAAAAAAAAAAAAAATGAGTTGCCGTGGTTATGGTGTCTCTTCACAGCAATAAAAACCCTAAGACATTATTTATGCAGTCAAATGTTGAAAAGTAAAACACATTTTTAAAATATGATTATAAATATATTAGGAAAACGGAAATACAAAGGAAAAAATACAGGAANAAAGAAATGCTAAAATTAGTGTAAAATCAAGAACATTCTAAGTTCTAACATGGCTTTTGCCAATCTCGAATCCTAATTAGAGGTGATTAAGAACAGCAACTGTTATAGTCTGATTTGGGAAGTACTTTCTGTCTGGGAACTAGTTTATTGACACCTAATCTCATCTGTTCCAACTGTCCCCCAAATTTACAAGCTCTGGTCCCATGGGAGCCCTTTCTCCATCAGCTATCCAACTGAGCCACAACTGGGACACAGGACAACAGAGTAATNGCAGGCTCAGACCTGGAAAGAATACTGGAAAACAATCCATTTGGGCCTAAACTTCATCACAAGTCAACCAGTCTCTACTAGGCCNTGCTTGATTGAGTATCAACCCAANTAACGTAAATAAACAATTGAGGGCCAGAGAGCGAGCTAAGTAGACAAGGGCATCTGTTGCCAACCTGACAGCCTGAGTTTGATCCCGGGGTCCACCCAGTGGAAGGAGAGAAATAACTCCTGAAGACCGCCCTCTCACCAGCCCACTGTGTCCCACATGGCCCTCCGTACACATACACATAGATACACACATTCATAATTTTTTTTCAAAAACACTTGAGGTTTTCCAAAACTGTAGATATAATTTCTCTCATCAAGTAAAGAGCTAAAGCAGGACGTTCTGAATATTCTCTCCAACTCATTTGGGATTTCGTACCTAGCATTTCCTCTACACCAGCCTAGAGTAGTCCATGAGCTCCAAGCCAGTGAGAAACCCTATCTCAAAAAACTAGGTGCACACTTTTAATCCCAGTAACTCAGGAGGCAGAGGTAGGTGGATCTCTGTGAGTTCAAGGCCAGCCTGGTCTACATAGTGAGTTCTAGGCTGGCCAGGGCTACACATATAATAGAGAAAACCTGTCTCAAAACAAAAACAAAAAACAAAAAACAAGGTGGACACTGCCAGATGAACCACAGACAGAGNTTGACCCCTAGTCTACACATACACATACACACTCCTGAACACACATGCATATTGCAACTAAAAACAGATACATGTATATTGTGGTAGTTTGAATGTAATTGGCCCCCATAAGCTCATAGGGAGTGGTACCATTAGAAGGTGTGGCTTTGTTGGAGTAGGTTATGGCCTTATTGGAGGAAGTATGTCACTGTGGGGGTGGGCTTTGAGGTCTCCTATGCTCAAGCTATGCCCAGTGACACAGTCCACTTCCTGTTGCCTATGGGTCAAGATGTAGAACTCTCAGCTCCTTCTCCAGCACCATGTCTGCCTGCACNCTGCCAGGTCCCACCATGATGATAACAGACTAAACCTCTTAAACTGTAAGCCACCCCAGTCAAATGTTTTCCTTTATAAAAGCTGCTGTGGTCATGGGTCTCTTCACAGCAATAAAACCCTACCTAAGACACATATACACAAGCACAAAAAGCAATCTGAGTGGTGGCACACACCTATAATCCTAGCACTAGGGAGCTAAGGCAAGAGGGGACTGCCAAGAATCTGAGGCTAGTCTGGGCTACACAGCAAGACCCTGTCTCAAACTAATAAAGCAGGGTTGCAGGAATAAGTCAGTTGGTAAAGTGTTTACATAGATAGCACAGACAAAAAGCACTGGGTCTGATCCCCNGTACTGTGTAATTGAGTGTGATGGGCACCCTTGAAGTTCCAGCCCACAGAAGGTAGCACAGGAGGATCAGAAGTTCTAGGTCATCCTTCAGTAGAGAGACAGTTCAAGGTCAGCCTGTAATATATATGACTGNCATTTTAAAGAAAAGAGATACAGTGGCTCATGCCTATGATTTCAATGCTTAAATGCTTAGAAGGCTNAGACAGGAAGATTGCCACATTCGAGGCCAACTAAGGCTAATGCGTAAAACTGTCTCAAAAAATCTAGCATGGCTCAGTAGACAAGGTTGTTTACAGCCAAGTCTAATGACCTGAGTGTCCAAGTTCAATTCCTAGGATCAACATAGCGGAAGGAAGAACTTACTCCTCAATGTTGTCTTCTGACCTCCACCAAC
>LZPO01034925.1:262221-275936 GCA_001675575.1 Neotoma lepida
TCCGTTGGGGTGGGCAGCATCAGTATTCTTTAGAGTACTTCCTGGAGGCATTCATCAGCAATAGACTGAGCAGTAGGCAAAGAGTTTGCTGCAAAAGTGAGAAACTCTAGCTGGAGTTTGCAGCGTCGGGATTGGATATTGTGTCTAGAACCAATCACTCAGCACAACACTCTGAGCGCCTACTGTGTGCCCAAATGCAAAGCATTACTGAGTCTCAGAAAGTCAGTTTGTGTAACCAAATGCTTAAAGGCCCACATAATATCTCCCTCCACTATACCCGGACTCACTGTGTAGACGAGGCTGGACCTGACTTCACAGAGATCTCCTTCTGCCTCCGCAGTGCTGGATTAAGGGATCACACCACCACCCAGATTGACTTCTACACTTTGAGACACAATCTTGCTATGGGGTCCAGGCTGGCCTCAAACTTGTGATCGACTGCTTCAGCCTCTCATTTTCTGAGATGACAGTCCTGTACCATCCCTACTTTAAAAGGAGACCTAGGGCTGGCTTTTCCATTTCCTGTTGTGAATGTTGAAGATTGTGTCTGCTTTCAGCAGGTCAGAGAAACTGGAGAGGAGATATAGAGTGCCAACTACTGGACAGATACACAGACACACCCAGGAACTTTATCGGAGGGTCAAAGCTTACTTCTTCATTTTTTTTCTTTCTGTTGCTTGTTCTTACACTGTTCTTTCTCTGTTCTTCTACCTTGATGATTTCTTTCTTCTTCCCTGATGTTCTCCTGTATGTTTTCCTTTTCTTTCCTGGGTTTTTTTTTCCCTTTCCTTTAGCAGAGAAATGAGTTACTTGGTCTTCGTTTGTTCCAGTTTGGGCAGAGAGAAAAAGAATAAGCTTTATTGCCTTCTTTTTAAGCTTTTATATTTTTAAATTTTTCCCTTTCCTTTCCTTCTCCTTCTATCTCTTATTTTTCTCTTATCCCTTTATTCTAATACAAAGATTTCTACACAAGAAGAGATTACCTCACAACCACAAGTTACATATTTTCCGAAAACGGATTAAAATCTTTACATAGGAAGAAATCACATTAGGATCACAAGTTACATGTTTTTCTTAGAAGCCCACAAGTAGTTAAACATTTTTCTTTGTATTAATTTTCTCACCATAGCATCTTCACCCCAAAGCAATGATTCTCTTATAATTGGTNAACAAAGTTTTAAGCCAAGTATATTTCAGCTAGTTCTTTTGTACTGGCAGGCAACTGTTAGCTGTTTCAGTGTAGCCGATTTTTATATTATAAAAATCTTTAGACAAGTAGTCAGCTAACCATCTATTTTTCTTTACACACAATAGGGTCATTTAATTTCCTTTTACAACTTTGTTTTCTCAAGGTGCATACCAGAGCCTGTGATTAAAGCTATGGGCTGGAGAGATAGTTCAGCGGTTAAGAGCACTGGCTGCTCTTCCAGAGGTCCTGAGTTCGATTTCCAGTAACCACGTGGTGGCTCACAGCCAATTATAATGGGATCTGATGCCCTCTTCTGGCATAAAGTTATACAGCAGATAAAATACTCATAAGCATAAAATAAGTAAATCTTAAAAAAAAAATTCTGTAACCTACATGAGCAAGGAACTCAGGCCTAACCATGGGTGTAGGGACGTAACTGTTTTCTTTAATCATCATCCTGTTTTTCCACAGGGAGAATTCATGAGTCTATAATGCACGAAACTTCCTTTGTTCTTATGTTTTATCCTCNACAAATCTCACATGTAATGAAAGAGAAGGTAACATCTAGACTATTTTTGCCTTTTTTGTATCCCTTATTGAAGCTATTAGCAGAACAACCTAAATCATTTCCCTCATCATCTTCACTAACTGTCTTAACCGTATGTAACTTTTAGGCTGACTCAGGAAGGCCAATGAAATCATAGATCTAACTAATCATCNTTGCTCTTACAAAAATCATCTTCCTTATGATCTGCAAGTAAATTNCCCAGTGTGGAGNGGGATTTTCCCAGGAAACAATCACNCTATACTAGATACAGTGGGATCCATTCACATAGTAATCACACCAAGCNNAAGACAACAGGACCACAGCAGCAGGAAGCAGGAAGAAGCAAGGCAGAAGCAAGGGACATTCTGGAGACAATTCCCCCAGGGGCTTTGTCTCTCCAGGGTTCAGCTTTGCTATTCAGTGAACCGAACCTGAACCCATAAGCTCCATTGCTGACTACAGCTCCTCAGACATTCCTGGTAGGTGAGGAGTGTTCAATATTTGGCTTCTCTGAGCCACATTGGAAGAACTAAAAACACATTAACTGCATGGATACTAACAAAAGCTGATGAGCAAAGAATAGGTCTGTGTATAATTTCTTTTTGCAATATTTGCCANTACAGACAAGNAAAAATATCCCTGCATAATAATCCTGTAATTATGCAGTGCCCTGATCTGAGGGTCTTTGAAATAATCACAAAGGTCCCAAGCTTGTGATCACTAATAAAGTAATAAAACTTCACTTTTTTTTTAAAGTTAAAAAAAAGAAGTCAACATGCAGTTAGTGGGATAGTTAACACTGTATTTGAGGAATTAATGCATCAATATCTGGTTCAATGGAAGTAGCTGCAATTCTCAGTAGCTCTTGGGTGCTCAGCAGNTATTTCAGTTCTACTTTTACTCTTATCATGTTTNATTCTTGAAAATAGTTGTTCACAGATGTAGGTGCTGCCAAAAAGTGGTGGCATAAATAAGGCATAATTGTCAAGTGAGGAATATTTTCCTCTAGGAAGACAGAGCTGTAAAAGTCCACTGAAGACACACCGATCCAACTTTCCTTTTAGTTGAATCAGATTGCTCTCCCAATTTCACTTGAAAATTGGCAGGTAACATATTTATGTCAAGTAAATACAGAGTTGCAAACTTACCAAAATACTGATTGTTTTCTAGAAATCATGAAAATTGTCTTCAAATTCTTGCATCANATAAAAAGGCATGGCTATTATACATATGTTGTTTTTAACAAAATCTCAATTGTTCCATTTTTACCAATAAAGACTCGGGAGCCAGATGTTGGGGTGAAAGCCTGCTAGCTCTGAAGAATCTAGCTGACCTTCCTTCTCAACTGATGTCCCCGAAGCCTCCCTTCTCCTCTGCCATCTCAAAACACAAACTCCTCAGACTGAATGTCCCTCCCTTCTACTTCCTGGCAGTGGTGGCATGCTGTGGAATAATCCTCTTGTACACTGTAAAGATTTGTCACTTGAATTGAGTTTAATAAAATACTGATTGGCCAGTAGCCAGGCAGGAAGTATAAGTGGGAGACCAAACTAAGAATGCTGGGAAGAGGAAAGGTGGAGTCAGGAGTCAACAGCCAGATGCAGAGGAAGCAAGATGAGACTGTCACACTGAGAGAAGATACCAAGCCACATGGCTAAAAATAGGTAAGAATTATGGGTTAATTTAAATGTAAGAGCTAGTTAGTAATAAGACTGAGCTACCAGCCNCGCATTTACAATTTATATTAAGCCTCTGAGTGGTTATTTGGGAACTGGTGGGCTGGAGAGAAAAATCCATTTACAGTGGCACGCACCTTTAATCCNAGCTCTTGAGAGACAGAGGCAGGCTGATCCCTGTGAGTTCGAGGCCAGCCTGGTCTACAAAGCAAGTTCTAGGACAGCCAGGGCTGTTACACAGAGAAACCCTGTCTCAAAGAGTCACATAAAAAAAAGATGACAGGTTGCACCATATTCAATGCATTAGTGCATCATCAATCATCAGAGTATNGAATTTAAAACCAGCAACTACTCTTCACACTTCTTTCGATTAATTGTCCAGTTTCCTCAATTCATCTGGCTATATGCCAGTAAGACAAACTGAGTTTAGATGCATTGCCCCCCACTTTCTATAAGAGCATATTATATCTACCATACTCTATATATATTGCTTATAAATTCACTATCAGTAAATAGCTTTGATTTTTTGGTATTAAGTACATTTACACATAATTAGCTTTTATAATAGAAACCATCTCAGTTGTTACAAACTTTTTCTGAGAAAACAGGTTTTCTTTCAGTTTTTCTAATTTTGACANGATCCTTATGATACAATCCTTAGTTTGCATGGAATTTGATAGCCCAAATTTCCTACAAATTAAGCAGCATGCCTTATTGTTTATCTTGACAAAAAGTCATTTGTCAACTTGTTGTTGAACAATCTTCCTTTATGTGTAATTTTTCTTTTTGGTGGGGGTGGAGAGGGCTCCGTTATCATTTGAGAAATTGTAAAATTCATGTTGAGATTAAAAAAATAGACATAAAGAAGGGACCAGCTACCAAATAAATACACGGAGACTTATTCTTACTTATGAATGTCTGGCCTTAGCTTGGCTTGTTTCTAACCAGCTTTTCTTACTTAAATTATCCCATTTGTCTTTAACTACATTTTGCCTCTGGGCTTTTTACTTTTCTTTATTCTATATATCTTTCTTTCCTTCTTACTTCATGGCAGGCTGTGTGGCTCTCCCCTGGCACCCTCCTTTCCTCCTTTGCTTGTTCCCCACTCTAGATCTCTTGCCATATTTCTCCTCTTATTTATTATCTCTGCATGCCAGCTCTGCCTATTTCTCTCTCCTGCCTAGCTATTGGCTGTTCAGCTCTTTATTAGACCAATCAGGTGTTTTAGACAGGCACAGTAACACAGCTTCACAGAGTTAAACAAGTGCAACATAAAAGAATACAATACATCTTTGCATCATTAAACAAATATTCCACAGCATAAATGNATGTAACACATCTTAAACTAATATTCCACAACAGGACTGTATTTATTTATATTATGAAATTAGTTGGCAGGAAAATAGAAAGCAAGGTTTGGGCCCTTCTACTTCTTAGCTGCTATTGTAGCACCATGGGAAGGCTGATTGTAAAGCATGGAATGGGACGATGCATGAGACACGGCTCAAGGGTGGAAGTACCCATAATAATTAAGCAAGAATGCTTACCTGTCTTCTAAACAGCATTAAATATCTATTGTTTGTAATGGTAACTTAAAACATTACTGGTAATCATGGCCTTTCACTGCCAAGACTCTATGAACACATGTAATGCCTGATGGTACCAATTTGACNGTCTGTGCTTGGAAGATAACAGTGGGGACCACACATTATGATAAAAATGAAGCCATACACTACAGAGAGTGAGAGGATACATAGGTTTATTTTGTGTTACTAAAAACACTAAGTTGTGTTTTACTAAGTAAAAACTTAGTGTTTTTAGTAAGTTTACAACTTTGTGTTGGGCATCATTTATAGCTGTCTTGGACCACATGTGGCCCACAGACTGCAGGTTGGGCTCTCCTGTGGTATACAAGTGGAAGAATTTTCCTGACCTAGAGAGCATATGACATTCATGTGGCACAAGGTAAGGCTGAATATTTGGGCATAGATACTGGTGAGTATGGACCATGGATGACAGGAATGCACATAAACACAATCGCAATGAGTTTTACAAAACAAAATAAAGTCATTGGTTGTTCTAGTGTGATTTATATTGCTGTGATAAGACACTGGCCAAAATCAAAGCAGAGGAGGACAGGGTTTATTCAGTTTACACTTCCATGTCACCATCCATCATTGGGGGAAGTCATGGCAGAAACTCAAGCAGGGAAGGGGCTTCAGTATGGCAGGAACTTGAAGCAGAAACCCCGGAGAAATACTGCTCCCTGGCTTACACTCTGAGTCATTTTTAGCTAACTTTCTTATGTAACCCAGGACCACCTGCTTCCCACAGTGGGCTGGCCTCTTCTACCTTAATTATTTATCAAGACAATTCCTCACAGACTGCCCATAGACCAATGTGATCTAGGCTTCTCCTAGATGACTCTAAGCTCAAGTTATCAACTAAAGCTAAGTAGGGCATTGCCTAAGAATGAATAATATGAGACAGTGGATATCAAAGGTTAAAGGAGAATGGTAAAGTATAAAATAATGTTATAAAATATCTCAGAGTAAGAATTCCCTCATCCAAATACTAACCAGANCTGAGACTNCTTGGCTTCTGAGGTCAGTATAACTTGCATTCATCCAACTTTCCCTACTATACTCTCTCATCTAGCCCTAATATGATTATTAATATTAAATACAAAGCAATGGAGAAAGAGTCACATGATGAATGAGTCAAATGGCATAGAGGGTAGACATACAATGGGAAAGCCTAATCTGATTTCCACTAAGCCCCGTTGGGCTGAGAGAGAGCTCTGCTCCGGTCACTTAAGAGCCTGTAAGCATCAGCTCACCTATGTCATTGTCTGTTACAGTGCCCTTTAGATAGAGATACCAGGAAGTTTTCAGGGGTTGTGCTGGGTCAGTGGCTCCCTTCCCATCTGAAATGCCTGCTTGGGACTATTCTGAACCAGTTTACTCTGATAAGTATCCCAGGGACTCTGGAAATCAAGAAATCTCAGTATGAGTCCAAAGCTATTGTGCTCCCATTCAGTACCGCTAGTAGAGAAATGTGTGATAGAATTTTGAGCTGCTGGGTAAGGAGCGATAAGAAGTTACTCACTGTCATGGAGGTAAGGAAAAATGCATTAGTTTGGTGGAAGTTGTCTGGGATTGAGGGGAGAAGCGAGAAGGTTATTACCAGAGAGTAAATTTCTAGGAAGAGGATTATAAGTAAAAGTGATAAATATTCGTAGTAAGTGACTGACTGTAACAGGCAAAGTGGTAGANTGTGAAAGTCCGCTTGAGAACAGGTGGACTAGAATCAACACGTCTGTTAGAAGTTGTGGTGGTGTGTGGTGGTGTGGTGGTGAGGTCAGTTAACAAAGATAGCTTCGACAAAGAGTCTTTCAATTCTTAGAGCAACAACTGTGTGTATAACTGTTGACTATTTCTCACTTCTCAATCCCTCTCTTCCCCGATGCGTTTGCATTTAGAAGTTGTGTGTAGAGAAAAATAAGACCACGGATTACTGTTTTTATATTTACAAGGAAAAACATTAAAAGGACACTTTAAGACTAATAAAAGTTTTTATGAATGGAATGGTGGGGTGGTAGGCAGAGATAGAGCTCCNCCACTCCTTCACAGACTCTTAAAAACCAAACAGAAGAGGAGGCAACATAGTCTGCTTCACTCCACTAGGTCACATGACTTTGATACCCAACTAGAGAAAGGTATCACAAGAAACTATAAATACTATCCATTTTTAGAATAAACAAAAACTCCCTCAAAATGGTGCTAGAAAACTGAATCCAACATTACATAGAATGGTCTCTATAACATGGCCAAATAATAATTTGGCTAATAACANTAGTATCCAAGAACTACTACTGCAAATTTGATGCCACATGCATGTCATTCAATACAGGACAAAAAACACACGGTCATCTCAACCAACACTTTTCATGATATAAAAAAAAATGAGAAAATGAGATAGAATGAACTTCCAAAGCAGGATAAAAGGCTTCTATGAAACAGCATGCATAAAATCATATTTAATGTAGAAGAACTGAAATCTTTCCTCCTAAGATAAAGAGCAAGATCAAGATCTTATTACTTCCAGCCAAAGTGGAGGTTTTAGACAGGAAAAAAAAATCAAAGAACCCAAATTGGAGAGAAAGAAGGAAAAATGTTTGCAGATGACACAATTTTATGAATGGAAAATAGTAATTCACACATGAAACTATTAGAACCAATGTGCTAGTTCTTGCAAAGGCCAACTTTATTTCTATGTAGTAGAAACAAGCAGTATCAAAGGGAAATTAAAAATAGTTATTGTGTGTGTGAGATGTGTGCATGTGTGTGAGTGTGCACATGTGAGTAGGTCACAGGAGGGTATGCACGTGTGACTGAGGTCACAGGAAACTTTAGGAGTTGGTTTTCACCCTCCCCCATGGGTTCCAAGCAAGTGCTTTTACCCACTGAACCATCTTGCCAGCCCCCTGAAAAGAAAAAAAATTAAACTTTCATCTATAATAAAGTAAAAAAGAATAAAGTGCTTTGAAATAAATTTATCCAGAAGGGTTCAAAATTCATATATTCCAAAACATTGCTGAAACTAAAATCTAGTTAGGAGGATAATACTACCCAGTGTGATAGAGAGGCTCACAGCACTCCTTACCCAAATCCCAACGGCCTTTGCTGGAGAGCTGAGAAAGCACATCCTAAAATTCACAGAACATCAATGGATATGCCAAAGCAAATGAGGAAAAGCCCACAAGGCCTCAACCTTACACAAATAACTACAGGCAGTGGAGGAAAGTCGGGAGAGGGACAGATGGTCTTCCCCAAGGAAGAGAACACCAACTTGTTGTTCATGACTAAATGGTCAGCCTTGAAAACATATATACAAGTAATGTTATATGAACTGAGCAGCTTATATTTAGGAGTATCTATGTATATACACATACTTATATACATGCAATAACAATTAATGAAAAAAAAGAGGCCATGAATTTGAAGGAAAGTGGGGAGGAGTGTATGGAAGAGTTTGGGGGGAAGAAAGGGAAAGGAGAAATGTTGTAATTGTATTATAATCTCAAAAAAAGGATAGACATATGTAAAAAATTGCAAATAATCTTCAAAAAGAAAAACTAGTTGTAAATCTGAGATTGTCCTGATTTCAAAACTCATTACATAGCTAAAATATTGAAACAGCNCAGCACTAGCCTAGCCACAGACATTTAGACACACAGAGAATAAATAAACCCTTATATCTATAGACAGATGCCTTAAAATGTTTATTTTTATGTTTCAAGGTTATAGTATATTATATATATATTTTCTCTCTTTCCTTTCCTCTCTCCAGACCCGTCTGTGCTCCTTGCTTTGCTCTCTTNTATAGCTTCTCTTTATTAAATTTTATTTATTT
The DNA here is from genome assembly GCA_001675575.1 of Neotoma lepida. Taxonomy (NCBI): domain Eukaryota; kingdom Metazoa; phylum Chordata; class Mammalia; order Rodentia; family Cricetidae; genus Neotoma; species Neotoma lepida. The sequence goes on from LZPO01034925.1 coordinate 271,049, forward strand.
ATTTATTGTTGTTTAAGACAGAGTCTCTTTACTCAGCTCTGGCTGTCCTGGAACTCACTATGGAGACCAGACTTGCCTGGTCTACTCACAGAGGCCTGCCAGCCTCTGCCTCATAAATGCTGGGATTAAAGTTGTGTTCCAGCCTAATTGAATAAGCTGAATTCCATCAAAATGAAAAGCTCTTATCTGTGTATGTATCTCTGTGATCCCAGCACTTGGGAGGTGGAGGCAGAAGGATAAGGAGTTCGTGGTCTGCCTGAGCTACATAGCAAGTATGAGCCAACCTAGGCAACACAATCCCTCTCATGAACAACTAACGAAACAAACAATATGGTGTGTGCCACCATGGCTGACTTCAGCTGTACCTCTTAAAAAGTAATTAAATATGTTCTTTGACAATTTCATACATTTATATAATATATTCTTTTAAAAAATGATTTATTTATTTATTATGCATACAGTGTTCTGCTTACATGTATGCCTACAAGCCAGAAGAGGGCACCAGATGTAAGATGAACTTCTAACCAGTCTTATTAATAAACANGCGGAACAAGAAATAAGGGTAAAAATCTGACAGAGATCAGAGGAATTAGGAGCAAGCCACCACTCACCAACGCTGCCTCTACTTCCCAGGAGCGAAGCGGATGAAAGAGCGAGACTTCCGGTCTAACCTGGCTTTTTATGCCTGTTCATCTGCTAACTAATTTCCTATCCGCACCAAGCTACATCACTTCCTGCCTTGTCTGCATGGATCTTCAGAACTCTAAGGTTGATGCTGGGATTAAAGGCGTGTGCTAACTTGCATGGCTATTGTTTTTCTACTAGTGGTTGGCAGCCCCGTTTTTCCTCTGACCCTCAGATAAATTTTATTAGGGAAGACAAATAAAATATCACCACAACCAGATCTCATTATAGATGGTTGTGAGCCCCCATGGGGTTGCTAGGAATCGAATTTAGGACCTTTGGAAGAGCAGCCTTAACCTTAACCGCTGAGCCATCTTTCCACCTCCCAATGTATTCGAGTTACTCTCTGACAGAACTCTCTCATCTCCCATTCTTAGAAACCATCCCTTCTCCCTACCACTCCCCTTCCCAGATTCATCACTTTTAGCTTTGTTTTTTAACTTTTCTTTTGCTTCTACATATGAGAGAAAATATGTATTGCTCATCTATTGTGTCTGACTTGTTTTACTTAGCACAATGTCCTCCTCCAGTTTCATACATTTTGCATCAAATGACAGGGTTTTATTCTACTTTGTGGATGAATAATGCTCCATGGTGTATATAGGCATATTTAATTCAATCATTTATCTACAGTTGGGCATCTAGACTTATTCGATATCTTAGCTCTCATGAATAGTGCTACTGAACATGGGCATGCAAATATGTCTCTTTGGGATACTGATTTAATTTCCTTTGGATATGAACTTAGAAGAATATAGAGTTGTATTTATAGTAGTTCTACTTTTAGGTTCTTGAAGAGCCTTCAAGAAAGAATTTTAAATCAAGTTACCACTGAATATATAATTCAAAATGTTAACATTAAAGTATCTACATTACCATCTATAGATATTGTCTATATTCCATTCCCTACTCTTGCAAAGATTTTGAGTGCAGATTGTGTTTAGAGCACATATCTGTATCACTGAAACACAAAGTAGTACCTTCTTTTGCTTTCAGTGACATTCCTGCCCTTAAGGAATAATCTCCAGGCACATGTGTGTTTATGGCTTCTTTTCACTGGCTTCTAATATAATTTTATCCACAAGCATTTAAAGAGGTTGTATGAGGTTGGAGAGATGGCTCCATGGCTAAGAGCATTGGCTGCTCTTCCAGAGGACCTGGATTTGATTCTCAGCACCTACACAACAGCTCACAACTGTTTGTAACTCATGTTTCAGGGCATCCAATGCTCTCTTCTGGCCTCCTTGGGCACCATGCACATACATGGTGCACAAGGTGTACATGTAGTTAAAATATCCATACACACAAAATAAATAAATAAATAATGAAGTTTAAGGAAAAGAGGTTTTATAATTGAGGATTTCACATCTTTATTACCTTCATTTTTTTTTTCTGGCCCAAAGAATAGTGATGATGATGCAGAACACGTATGACATTAATGATTTAGAAACAGTTTGAAGAGATAGAGTTTAAATTTTGAGATAGCATTTCTTTAGCAGGCTTTCCTGGACTACCAGCCTTGGCTGCCAGCCCCCAAATCATGACATGGAGACTTATTACTAATTATGAATGCTCAGCCTTAGCTGAGTCTTGTTTCTAGCTTTTTTTTTTTTAACTTAAATTAACCCTGTCTTGGCAAAGTTTGGCAGTCACTTTCCTTTGTGTCCTACGTGTCCAGTTTGGATGGTATACTATCAGCAATCGAGACATCTATGATCTGCCCTCAGGCTTGTTTACTGTTTACTTCATCTGTGTACTGTCCATCCCATTTTCCTGCTTCTTCCATGACTGACTGTCTGACCTCTCGCTGGCTGGCCCCAGCTGGCTGGCTGGCTCCCCTTTTTCTCTTTGCCCGCCAGCCCTGTCTATCCCTCCTTTGCCTAGCTATTGACCATTAAACTCTTTATTAGACCAATCAGGTGCTTTAGGCAGGCAAGATAAAACAGCAACACATTTTTACATAGTTAAACAAATGCAACATAAACAAAAGCAACACATCTTTACACAGTTAAACAGATGCAGCACAAACAAATGCAACACATCTTTACATAGTTAAACAATTATTCTATTCCACAACATTTTCCCCTATTTGTCTAAATAAAAAGAAAAGGTTTTAACTTTAACATAGTAACACTATATACAATAAGAACAATTACCAAGTAAGAATTAGATTTACAATATCCAGTTCATTTGTATTTGGCAAATTCAGAGAAAATACTCCATTATTTATCCTGTCTTGGTGAGTCCAAAGTTTTGTATCTAATTTGCCTTCTATCATAACTAAAGAAAACTGTAACTATAACTATCTAGTCTTCAACTCCATCAAAGACCCCAGAAAGATATATTACCTGAGTAAACAGAAAGTACAGTGTAATCTACTTTTAAAACTATAGAAATGACAGAGCTATCTGGCTGCCTCGACAGTCACCCAAAGTACCTGTGCAATATTGGGGTATCCATCTTCAGTCTATAGGCCTAGAATATCTGGCTGATTTTTTTATGAAGCAGGAATTTTGAAGAACTGTCCTACCTTTTCTTGGCAAAGTTTGGCAGTCGCTTTCCTTTGTGCTCTGCATGTTTGGTGGTATACTGCCAGCAGTTGAGGCAAGGACAGTTTCTTGCCCAAATGGCTAGCCTTGCTACAATGAAACCACACTCCATATGGAGGTTCTTTGATGCCCATCATCCTTTTATGAAGTAGATTGGTATGGCCAGGAACAGATATGTCTCACTGCCAAGAAAAGTCTTAGGTTATTAAACATCTTAAATGCCATATACTGTGGGTCTCTGAAGAATTTGAAGATCACCTATCTATCTAAAATATATCTGTTTAACCTTGAAAACATACCTAATATGACTATAAGTTTGATTATTATAGATGATTAACTACTAACTGCATTTCTTAATTATACATTATATTTTAAAATGAGCTGCATAAGCACAACACCCTAAACAAGAGTAGAAANATATAGTATAACAAAAATAATTTTAAATTTGTATCAATATACCAAAATCCATACCAATGTAAAATATTTGAGGTTAACAATTGTCTCTTTATCTTATATTCCTATACCCACCCCTAAAGGATGATAAACATTCATAACCCACCAAATGACCAAAAACCACCCACTCCACCTCTTGGGAATGTAGGTGTTATGTTCTCTAGATTGCTTTCTGTTGTCTAGGGGTAACAGTATCTCTAGGGGACCTTGAGAAAATTGAGATAATGGTCAAGTTCTGGGAAAACTAGTTGTAAAATTCGTTGTTCAGTCTCAGAACTGTTCCCATGCAGAGGGATCAGTATACAGGTCACTTGTCTTATAGTTTTTCTTGGTTTATTTCTTCATGTCTGTAGCCAAGATTTTCAGAAGATCTCCCCCAATCAAATCTGATCTCTATTAATTTTGAAGGAAGCCATAGCCTTTTGTTTCCTGTGGAAACAAAAGCATAACTTCTCCCCCAACACAATACATTTCCTGACTTCCATTTTAAAGTTAAGACATCCCTAAAGTATCTAGGCTGGTTTAATACAGCAGTCCCTTTCGTAATCCAATATCTCTCAGCAGCTGCCGTTTGCTTATGAGCATTCAAAAAAAAATTCAAAGCCAATACACCATACAGGATCCAGACTCCCTGTGTATTTCCCATCTTTACATGGCTTTTTCCTTTATATTACTTTACTCTCTCTTTAAAGACTTTATTTATTATTTTTAAACCATTTATTTTTTCCTATGACTGTCTATACCCATTTTCTTTTCTTTCTTAAGTGCCTATGCACATTTTTAAACACCCTGTAACCTGTTTAGAGTTTTTTTTTTCAGTCTGGACCTGCTTTTCCATGCACCTGTAGTATTCTCTTACCTCGTGAGCCAAACCTTAAACTCTCAGTGTGGCTTTGTGCTGGTGGCTGGCTCCACCCTGTTCGAGTCTGTGGCATCTGAACTTTATGCCCTGTGAGCCTGGCTGAGAGCTGCATTTAACTGCCCCAGCTCCAGGAAGTTGGTGTCCAAACTGTGGCAAGCGTTTTCACTTGGCTTGTTTTTGTTACTTAATGTGCCAGCTGTTCAAGTGTTTGCTGTATGGCAGAGCCACACCTCTGTACGCTATGATCATTGGGCTACTAGGAAGCTATGTTTTTTTTTGTTTCTGTTTCTGTTTCTGTTTCTGTTTCTATTTCTGTTTCTCTCTCTCTCTCTCTCTCTCT
>LZPO01034926.1:30706-46796 GCA_001675575.1 Neotoma lepida
CAAAACCATAAACAAGTCCCTAATTAAATGATTTCTTTCATAAGAGTTGCCTTAGCCATGGTGTTTCTTCACAACACAGAACAGTAACTAGGACAAACCATCTTGCATCCTCCTTCATCCATGGACCTGGAGCTCAGTTCCCCGTGATATTACCCAACACAGCTATATAGGTTTTGATTCCTCCTCTGCCTTCCCAAACCCTGGAAATTGTCTTCTCTTCACCCTTGCTTCCTCTTAAACTGCTATTGTAATAATCACTAATAAGCTTCTGGTAACATGCAATGGGCTCTTCACCTCTTGTTGGTTATATCTGATATGTTGTCCACTTCTTCCCTGAGATTATCATTGCTCTGGTTTCTCTCATCATCTCACTGCTTATCTTCAAATGGTTATAGTATTATCGTATTTTCAAGCTTCTCCAACATCGGTTCTACTTAACATATTTTATTAATATTTTTAGTTATGTGAAGGGTGTGTGTGTGTATGTGTGTGTGTGTGTGAGAGAGAGAGAGAGAGAGAGATAGAGAGAGAGAGAGAGAGAGCGCGCAGGTGCCTGTGGAGGCCAAAGGATGGAATCACATCCCCTAGAGCAAGAGTTACAGTTATGAGCTACTTTTTCCATCACTAAGCTATTTACAGATGCAAACACAGAAACACCTGCTGGCATGCCTTCCCCTCCATGATGGACTATACACCCTCAAACCATGACCCAAGGTAAACCTCTCTTCCCCAGATTTGAATTTTGTCAGGTACCTGGGCACAACAATGAGAAAAGCAGCTGATAGAGTAAGCTGGCAGATTCTTTCAGTCCAGTGCCAGATCTCTTTAACATTCTGTGATAATATGCCCTGTCCACAGATGAAAGCCTGGGTTGATGCCAGCCAAGCATGTTGCTTCAATTTTCCTCAGAATGATGCCCACATCTATCTCTCTGAACCCTNGAACTTTTACCCTCAGAACTTCAGATCATTTTATCAGCTNCTTCCATTAAACTAGGGTTCATAATTTTCTTATTTTAATCTTTATTTGTGTGTGTGAGCACAAACATGTGCATGCAGGTGCCCATGGCGTCAAGAATAGGGATGTCAGATTCAATGAAGCCGGAACTGCAAGCAGTTGTGCAGTGTCCAACCTTCATTCTGGANCTGAACTCTGGTCCTCTGTAAAAAGCAACAAATGCTCTTAACCACTGAGCCATCTCTCCAATCCCTGGATCCACCACTTTCTCATAGCCAAAATAGTTCCTCCAATTTTGAAAAACCTTAACCCCATCCACAGTCACTCTTCTGATACTGACACGTGCAGAAAAAACAAAAATCAGCTGATATGAATCAGACCCTCACCACTGGTAGAGGCATGATAAAATAACTTTTGTTGTAATGTGTTCATGCAAGCATATCATTGTGCTTGGCTCATAGTCACCCTGTCATTACCCGCTTTAGCCCCTTTTCCCCCACAAATAATCTTCCTCTACTTTCATGTCATTTGTGATAAATCTACATCCCAAATATGAGAAAACACATTTGTCTTTCTTTCCGCCATTACTCTTTTTAACTTGTGTTCCTGCAATACATTTAAAAGGACTCTCATACCTTTGAATAAGGGTGACAGATGTGTGGCTTGGTCTGTTTATGGGGCCACTGGCAATGGGACCAGGATTTATCCCTGGTGCATGAACTGGCTTTTTGGAGCCCATTCTCTATGGTGGGACACCTTGCTCAGCCTTGAGGCAGGGGGTGGGGGCTTGGTCCTACCTCAACTTGGTATGCCAGACTTTGTTGACTCCCCGTGGGAGACCTTACTCTCTCTGAGGAGTAGATGGGGAGTAGGGTAGGGGGAGGTGGAGGAGAGTGGGAGGAGGGGAGGGAGGGGGAACTGTGGTTAGTATGTAAAATTAAAAAATAAATAAATAAATAATGAGATTTAAAAAATGATAAGATGCTCAGTTCCAATTGCATTACTTGTGGTAGTCACAAGACAAACTCTTCAGTAGAGGAAAAGATCAGAAAAGAAAAACATAAAAGTCTGGGTGTTATCATACTAAAAAAAGTCAAAATAAAAAATAAAAGGTCTCTGATACCACAGTGCTTTTATATTTCTTGTTAACTTTTGGTTTTCTTCAGGTAACCTATTTTATCAAATATATCATTTGTGCTACAAAAGTTAGTTGCAGCATTGTTTTGTTTGAAAGTGGTCTCATATAGCCCGGGCTGGCCTTAAACTTACCATGTAGCTCAGGATGACCTTAAACTTCTGATCTTCCAGCCTCCACCTTCCAAGTGGAGGATTACATACATGAAACCACCATGTCTAAATTCATTTTCTCTTCTCTATATAGAAAGCCAATTATAAAAACACGAGACTATACAGCATCCCCCTTGTTCTACCCTCCCCATTATGCAATAGTCTCCTTCATCCTCAACATCAGTTTTCAGAGTCTGAGTTACATATGATCAGCCATCATCCAAAAATATCAAGCCTTTAATTCCAGCACTCAGAAGGCAAAGGCAGGTAGATCTTTGTTAGTTCCAGGCCAGCTCAGAGCTACATAGTAAGGCCCTGTTTCCAAAAATATTACCACAGTGCAATGAGGATTTGGGACATTTTGAGACACAGGCACTCTTTTTCATAGTTATTTTTACTTTATTGTTAATCTCTTACCATGCCTAATTTATAAAGTTTGGGGTCTGGAGAGATGGTTCAGTGTTTAAAATGTTTGCCATAAAAGTGTGAGGACCTGAGTATAAAACTTCAGAACCCATGTAAATGCCAGCTGTACATAGAAGCCCACCTGTAATTCCAACCTCAGAAAGTGGGCACAGAGAGTCCCTAGAGCAATCAGCTAGAAGACTAGCCATATCAGCAAGCTCTGTGGGAAACAGATAGGGGAGATGGGTCAACAAAAACAATGTATGAAAAGTCCATAATGAAGCCCATTGATTTGTGTGCTAACTTTACTTAATGTGTGTGTGTGTATGTGTGAGTGTATGTGTGTGTGTGTGTGTGTCTGTGTGTGTGTGTGTGTGTGTGTGTGTGCATTGCCTGCATGAAGTACCTGTGAAATCCAGAAGAGGGTATCAGACTCCTCCAAACTGGAGCTACAGGTAATTGCTAACTGCCTGATGTAGGTGCTGGGAACTGAACCCAGGTCATTCGGAAGAGCAATATGCACTCAACCACTGATCCAGCTCCCTAGCCTCCTGTCTGCTAACTTTAAAACTCATACAACTACTTAAAATAATTTTATGCATAGTTTTGAATTTATTAAGTGTGTGTCTGTGTATCTGTGTGTCTGTGTGTGTGCATGCACACACTCCACAGCACACATGTGGAGGTCAGGGGACAATTGCAAAAGTTGGTTCTCTCCCATCATCATGTGGGTCCTGGGGACTGAACTCAGGACATCGGGTTTGTCTGCAATCACCTTTACCCACTGAGCCATCTCATTAGCCCCAGTGAGAATTTTTGTAAAAAATGATTTCTTAAGCCATTGCTATGCATATGTGGATTGATGTGGGATCACTCACCCGGGAATTTACCAGTGGCTACACTCCCAAAGCAAAAATACTCCCCATCACCCATTAACTGCAAATAGTTCCTCAGCCTGTAGTTGGGGCATTCATAGCCATCCATGCTGGAAACTTTAACTGGATTGATCTTGTGCAGCATATTTTTAATTTTTTTTAATTTTTTTCTATTTCAAGATTCAATTATCACATTTATAGCACATTATATATAGATGCCACACTATACATTCATGGTAGACTAAGATGGTGAACATCAATTGAGGGATACCCTGCCCTCCCCACCACCCACCACCCCCACACACTATCACCACCCTACACATTTGAAAACACCTGGAGACTTTCATTATGTCAAAACACATAGATGTCTAGTTGCCATTTTAACCCCTTACTTCCCTGTGGCTTTTTTGCACTCACCATTGTGTGTAACAATCACTACTATCTACTTCCTAAGCTTTTAAATCACCCAAAAAGGTAATTACACGGAGCTGGCCAGATGGCTCAGCAGGTAAAAAGATCTACTGCCAAGACTGAAAACCTGAGTTTATGCCTTGTGACCCCTTAAGTAAAAGGAGAGAGCCAACTCTAGAAAGTTCTCCTGACCTCCACAAGGGTAGTATGACATGTGCATATCCACATACAAACACATAAAATTAAAGTTTAATGAAAAATATTCAACAAAAATGCTACATCCAGTGACCAAGTTATTCTGCATTTCTCCTCTAGCCCCTGGCAACTATTAATTGGCATCTATGCATTTGACTATTTCAAAAAATTGTCTTACTGGTTCTAGAAGCTTCTGATGGGCAGAAACTGCAAGACTAATAAAATCGTACAATGTGCATACCCACTCAATGAAAACTCTGGCCCTTAATGTCAATCATATTGAGGGTGAAACCTCTGATACAGAGAATAAATGGCTTAGGGTTTCGTACCTGAAAACTCTTCAGGATTTTGCACACGCACACACACACACACACACACACACACACACACGCACGCACGCACACACCTCAGGATTCATACTGAGTGAAGAAATTTATCTCTGGGGTACCCGATGGTCCCCACTTCCCATATCTGTGTTTCTTCAAGACCAGAACTGCAAGGCTTCTTAAACAGTCTGTAGTACTGAAATTTGGACCAGGATCTCTCTTTGCTGGAAGTAGAGGATGCTGTCCTCTGTGTTGATGCATTGGATGTTATGAGAAGAACCCTGATCTCCATTCATTAGTGCTAACAGCACCTCCTAATTGTGACAACTGGAAATGTATACAACTATTGTGTCACAGCTCTGTAAGCTTTTTGCTGTCGACAGAGATTAATATAGAGACTTACAACCAGTCAAAATGCAGAGAACATGTGACTGTGGGGTGCTCCACCCTAATATCACATCCCTTTTCTCCAAGGGTCAGATAACATCATGGAAGAGGGAGCATAAGAACTGTAAGAGATCTATGTGAAATACTGTCTTCAGGACATGACAGGACCACTGCACTTGTGAACTCACAACAGCTATGGTTGCCTACAAAAGACCAAGCCAGTAAACATTCTAGCATAGATGTGGGAAGGGCTCATAAGACTCCTCCCATAGTTGAGGAGCTATTGATGGCTGTTGAGGAAGAGTCAGTTTTCCTTGGGGTATGTATGGCCCCTGGTAGATTGCCCATACTTCAGTGGTCAGCGCTATACCCATAAGCATACTGGAAGCACTAATTGGACTCAAGTGGGCTATCAACACACACACACACACACACACACACACAGACTTGGGAGAGGGGTGCTGTAGGGGGTTCTGGAAGGAGTTGGAGTGGGAAATGAGTACAAATGTGACCAAGATACATTGTGTACATGTATGACATTCTCAAAGAACAAAATATAGAAGTACTGAGGGAAATCAGGATGCAGAATAATATGCATAATAAGTTGTGTTTTGTGTTGTAAGAGGGAGACTATATTTGTGCTGACTCATATAAATAAGTCTCCTCAAAAGAAATGAAGAGTAGTATTCGTCTGGAAGAATATTCATCAGTATATAGGCTGGTTAGGTTTTGGTCAATGTATATAACTATTGGAGACGTCTGGAGATGTCTAAGAAAGGGGACCCTCAGTTGAGATAATGCCCCCATTAGATTGGCTTATGGGAAAGTCTGTGGGAGTATTTTCTTGATTAACAGTTGATGTGAGAGTGCTCAATCCACTGTGGGTGACACCCCTCCTAGGCAGGTGGTTCTGGGTGGTAGAAGAGAGTAAGCTGAGCAAGCCAGTAACCGGTGTTCCTCCACACTCATTGCCTCGGTTCCTGCCTCCAGATGCCTGTATGAGTTCCTGCCCTGACTTTCCCTGCCTGTAATGTGGAAGTGTAAGCAAAATAAACCTTTCCCTTCCCAATTCACTTTTGACCATGATCTTTACCACAACAATAGAAAGAAAACTAAGACAGCAGGTTAGTAAATATGGGAGCAGGAGTGACTAGAGAGTCATGGGAACTTCTGTCGTACTCCATAATATGTTCATCTTTTAAGATGAAGAGTAAAATTGAAAATGGTTTTGTGGGAAAAAAATAAAAGTACTGGGGGGTATAGCCCAAAGATAAAGCACCCATCCAACCTGTACAAGACCATGAAATAAATCCCTCAGCATGGCAAAAGAAAAATAATTTAAACTATATATTTCAATGAAGACTCTCTAATGAGGTAGTTTTACACAAAGGTTTGACTCAGTCCCACATCTAATAACTTCTCTGACAAATTTGAATCAGACTTCTTTGCCTAGCTTCATCCCACTGTAGTTACCCCAAAGCCTGAGTTAACACCAGCTGAATGTAATCCCAAATACTACAGAAATCTTGACTATTTGACAAGACTTACTATGATGGATCCATCAAAGATGGAGATGCTAAACATGCAAGTAATTTAAAATTGGACATCTATGATACAGACCTCTCAAGGCTCGGGGAACATTGAAGAGGAGTAACACTGTCAGAGTCAGAGGTCCGGGATGACCAATGCAAAACAGTGTCTCCTGGGTGTGACAAAGCTGTTGCACTCCTTCACAAAAGCTGCATAAGATCAAGCCAGCCAACATTCCAGTGTGGATGTGGGAAAGGCTCATAATGCTCCCTCCAACCTCCCACTGAAGAGATATAGACCTTTGATGACTGCTAGGGAAGAGTTGGTTTTCTTTAGGGATGTGATCCATAGGAAGATGCTTTTGCTCCAGCAGGTGGCCCAACACCCATGGCACATACAGGCAGCACTAACTGGACTCAGTGAGTTACAGAAAAGGACACAAAGTTGAGAGAGAGGATGGTGTGTTGGGAGCATTCAGGATGAGTTAGAGGGAGGAGAGTGGNGGAGTATATATGACCAAAATACATTGTAGACTCTGAAATTCTCAAAGAATAAAGATTTAAAAGTTGTCTCTTAAGTTTTCAACCTACATAGTTAATGATAAGACTATTGATGTAGGGATGCTGATTTATTCTCAAAGTAGTAATTGTCTACTTGAGTCTGGTGTAAAAATCATGGGAGGATGTGGAGCAATTACCTTCTGTCAATGCCTGGAAACAAATGCTAAATTAAATAGTAACTTTGAACTTTTTCTCTAGGAAAAAATCATAAGTGGACTTGAATTTTCAATTAACAGAAATAGACTATTGGCAACATAGGGAAAAGCATGTTTCCCACCAAAAACATGAAGGGGGAAGGGGAGGGAACAGGCATATTAAGAAGTACAGATTGACACAGAGACATCAGTGAAAGTTTAAAGGGTGACATGGTGAAATGCTGAAAGCAATTGCACACATTTCTTCAGTATGCAGATGGAGGCAGAAGAATCAGGAGTTCCAAACTACTGGACTCCCGGAGCTTGGCCTGGTGCTTGGTTATGCATCTCTGCATCTGCTTCCATCAGTTACTGGATGAAGGCTCGATGATGACAGTTAGGGTATTCACCAATCTGATTTCCGGGGTAGGCCAGCTCTGGGAGTCCAGTGGAAGAGAGGGAAGAGGGATTATATGAGCAAGGGGAAATTATATGATCATGATGGAGGAAATCTACAGAGACAACTGAGCCAAGCTAGTGGGAACTCACAAACTTTAGAACGACAGCTGTGGAACCTGCATAGAACCAGACTAGACTCTCTGCAAGTGGGAGACAGTTGTGTAGTTTGGTCTGTTTGAGGGGCCCCTGGTAGTGAGATCAAGATCTATCCCTGGTGCACGAGCTGGCTTTCTGGAGCCCATTACCTATGGTAGGACGCCTTGCTCAGCCTTGATGCAGGGGGAGGGGCTTGGTCCTGCCTCAACTGAATGTACCAGGCTTTGCTGACTCCTCATGAGAGGCCTTACCCTTTTGGAGAAGGGGATAGGGGGGGGAGTAGGAGGAGGGATGAGAGGGAGATCTGTGGTTGGTATGTAAAATAAATTTTAAAAAATTCTTTAAAAATGAGTTCCAGATTAGCCTGAGATACATAATAGCAAGATCCTGCCTTTAAAAAATTGCCAATAGTTCCATTAGGAGAAGTAATAATTAATAGTTCCTGGGGAAAGNTGTCATTTTCTTCAGTGGTGCAGCTACTGGTAAGTTACCCATGCTCTAGTAAATAATCCCCCACCCGTGCTTGGACAAGCAACCTGCATTAAACTCAGTAGCTCATATACAAAATGACTCGGAAGAGGTGGGGCAGGAACATGTTGGAAGAGGGGTTTCAGCAAGAGGGAGAACAAAAGAGGGAAATTGGGCGGAGGTGGATGAAAATGACTAAAATTCACTACATACGTGTATGTAGCTGTCAAATAAAAATCAACAGCACTTCTTCAGTTTGATAGATTAAAGCCAATTTGGCAAACTGACCCATGAGACAAATCTTCCCTTTGCCCATTTTCTAAGTTTTTATTAGGCTATAGCCCCCTTTTCTACTGTGGCTGATTTCATGCTTTAGGGAGAGGGGTGGGTAATATAACAGGGGTATTATTTTGTGCCACTAAAAACATAACTGAAATTACTATTGCACACTTTATGGAAAGTTTTACCAAGCTCTTGATTGTGATATGATAAAAATTAGTAACAAACACTCATTCTATATGTCTTAGATAGGGTTATTACTATGATGAAGCATCATGACCATAAACAAGTTGGGGAGCTCGGCCTGGTGCTTGGCTGTGGACCTCTACATCTGCTTCCATCAGTTACTGGATGAAGGCTCTCTAACGACAATTAGCGTATTCACCAATCTGATTACTGGAGTAAGCCAGTTCAGGCATCCACTCCACTATTGCTAGGAGTCTGATCTGGGGTTGTCCTTGTGGATTCTTGAGAACTTCCTTTTTCTAAGTATGTCAATCATAAAATTTATTGCCAAGCAGGCTCTGAGATTGTTAATAAATGAAGCTTTAACTTGCAGAGATCCACAGCCAAGCACTGGGCTGAGCTCTGTGAGTCCTGTTGAAGAGAGGAGTGATTGTATGGGTGAGGGGGTCAAGGTCATGACAGGGGAACCCACAGAGACAGCTGACTTGAGCTGGTGGGAGCTCATGACTCTGGACCAACACCTAGGGAGCCTGCATGGGACCAACCTAGGCCCTCTGCATGTGTGGCAGTTGTGTAGCTCAGTCTGTTTGTAAGGCTCCTAGCAGTGGGACCAGGATCTGTCCCCTGGCACTTGAGCTGGCCTTTGGGAACCCATTCCCCATCCCGGATTGCCTCACCCAACCTTGATGCAGGAGGAGGAGCTTGGTCCTGCCTCAACTTGATGTGCCATGCTGTGTTGACTCCCATGGGAGGCCTTACCCTTTCTGAAGGGAGATGGAGGAGGAGTTGATGGGGTGGGAGTAGAAGGGCAGCGGGGGGAGGGAACAGGAGGAGAGGAGAGGGGGAAACTGTGGTCAGTATGTGAAAAATAAATGAAGCTTTAAATGGAGTGCCTTAAAACTTTTATTATGCTGGTGAGAACACATCATGGACAGAAGTGGGTGTGTGATGAGTGCAGAATTTACCTTGAAGCAGAGAGAAAAAGTCAGTGTCTTATGACTTGACACTCAGTGACTATCATTTGGTGCTCTGGATGTCTTCCAGCTCAGATTGCCTTCCCTATGCTGTCAGAGGAACAGTTGCTGTGTACTCAGAGATGAGGTCACAATATGATGCTGCAGTTGTGCTGGTGGCATTGTCAACCCTCAAGCTGGGCTTGCTTTCTTTTTTTTTCCAACAGTTTCTCCATTATCAAGCTCAAATTATCTATCTTCAACCTGTAAGATCACAGAGCATTAATGTTGCCAAGGACCTTAAATCCTGTTGTCTTAAGAAATTCATTCCTAACTGCTCCCTCCAAAGAAAAGCATCTGTTTCAGGATGGCAGAAAACTTGCTAGCTCCAGATAACAGGGCTTCTCATTAGCACCTGTAATGTAAATTATATCATTAAATTGATGTTTGCTCAGGAAGCCCTGCCCCTAACTGAAGAGTTATAGGAACTTGATGGCTGTAGGGGGTGGGGAGGGAATCATATTGCTTCCAGGATTTGACACTGATAGGCTCCAGCGGACGACCCTATGCACACACTGGCAACACAAAGTGGGGTTTAAATGAGTTTAAAGAGAACACATGACATAAGAAAGGAAGAGTGGTGGGGTGGGGTGTGGGTGGGGCACAGGAGAAGTGGAAAAGGAAATGGGGACATTGAACTTGGTCAAAACACTTCTGTATGAAATTTGCAAACAGAAAGTTTATATGTGCTACTTGTTCTCTTAATCAGCTATTCCACAGTCTTCTGTTGGATGGGCTACGCTCCTGATTTGACCAGACAAGACTTTCAGTGGAGGGATTGGAACACCACCCCAGCCACAAATGTCTACCTACAATTTGTCCTGCCTACAAGATGTGCTGGGGTAAAGATGGCGCAGAAATTGTGGGAGGAACCAACTAATGACTGGCCTAACTTGAGACCCATACCCTGAGAAGGAGCTCTCCCCTGAGGGCCAGAGACCATATACCCCAGAGACCTAGGACAGAACCAAACATGGTAAGGCAGGGGGAGCCAAACATTAGGCAAAGTTCCGGGAATCCTGCAGAAGAGGGGGGTGAAGGATTGTAGGAGCCAGTGGGGTCAAGGTCATCACAAGAAAACCCACAGAACCAACTAACCTGGGCTCATAGGAGCTCACGAGACTAAACTGAAACTAGGGAGCCCTGCATGGGAAGGACCTAGGCCCTCGGCACATTTGTTACAGTTATGTAACTTGGTCTTCCTACGGGGCTCCCAGCAGGGAGAGCAGGGGCTGTCTCTGTGTTGCCTGCTTTTGGGACCCATTCCTACTACCAGCTTGCAACCTTAATAGATGAGGAGATGCCTAGTCTCACTGAAATTTTATATACTATAGCTGGAGGATATCCATCGGAGGCCTGTCCATATCTGAAGAGAAACAGAAGGAGAAGTGGATGCGGGGAGGAGAGATGGGGAGAGGAACTGGGAGGAGAGAAGAGAAGGGAAACTTTGCTTAGGATGTAAACACAAAAAAATAAATAAAACAAAATAATTTTTCAAAAAAAATGAAATGATTTCGAATGATATTCTGCTATACTCATGGATCGGTACCTAGCCCAACTGTCATCAGAGAGGCTTCATCCAGCAACTGATGGAAACAGAGGCAGAGACCCACAGCCAAATATTAGGCTTAGGCAGAGCTTGGGGAATCCTGTGGAAGAGGGAGAGGAAGGATGTAGGACTCAGTGGAGTCAAGGGCACCACAAAAAAAGCTTCGTGGAACCACGGTACTTCCAATTCACTCTTCTCCCCACACATAGTTGCAATGTGAGCTCTCAGCTTCTCGCTCTTTGGCTCTTTGCTGTCCTGTGGATTAGTGCTATACCTCTCATCATGATGGACCCTCATCCCTCTAGAACCTATGTCCAAAATAAACTCTTCTTTCTATACNTTATCTTGGCCATGGTGTTTTATCACAGCAACAGAAAAGTAATACAACCAGTTTAGGCCACTTTTAACATTCAAGAAATTGAGTACTGAAATTTTTGAGTAGCTATGACAATAGGTCTGTTCATCAGAAATGCTTCATGAGTAGTAAACAATACAACAGAATCCTAGGCTCACATCACTACTGTCGTTTCATCTGGAAATAATGGAAGCAGAAGTGATGGATGAGGGACCAGAGCAGAGGCCAGCAAGCTATAGCAGACTGGTGAAAGCCAGCCATCTACCTGCTTTTTGTGGTTGTTGTTGTTGTTTGTTTTTAAGAAAAGCTTTATTAAAAACACAATGCTCATATATACATATATATATATATTGGTTTTTCGAGACAGGGTTTCTCTGTGTAGCTTTGCGCCTTTCCTGGAACTCACTTGGTAGCCCAGGCTGGCCTCGAACTCACAGAGATCCGCCTGCCTCTGCCTCCTGAGTGCTGGGATTAAAGGCGTGCGCCACCACCGCCCGGCTCAATGCTCATATATTTTCCATGAAGTAGCCTATTCTCTTTACTGCCTGGTCCTTGGAAATTTTAAATCCAAGCATGATGATGCATAGCTGTCATGTCAGCTCTTGGAAGGGTGAAGTGAGAGAATTGCCATAAGCTCAAAACCGGCCCGCACTAACTACATAGTGAGCTCTAGAACAGCCTGGAATACAGTATGAGATACTGTCTGAATGGAAAGGCAGATAGATACCCATAGTCTTCTTAAAATGTTAAATTTAGATTTGTCTCACTAAAAAACAGTAAATAATGATATTAGAGTTCTCTGTATATAACCTAAGAATGCAAAAGTGAATACTTAAATAAGTTGTTGAGGTTGATAGATAGCCCATCTGTAGGGCAAGTTTCTAAAAGTCAGACCTAGGGCTGCCTTGGGGATAATAAAGGAGGGGGGAACTGCTTAGTCACATTGGGATATGATGTAATACCTGTGTGAACTTGTGCATACCTGCACATGCAAGCTTCTACTCTGTAGGATGTACCTCAGGATTGTTATAAACATGGCCCAATACAAAAAATAATAATATATTTGGGGCTGCAGAGATGGTTCAGCAGTTAAGAGCACTGGCTGTTCTTCTAGAGGACCCAGGTTCAATTCCCAGGACCCACATGGTGGCTCACAACCACCCATGACTCCCAGTTTCAGGTGATCTCATGCTCTCTTCTGGCCTTCACCGGCACTACACATNCATGGTGCACAGACATGCAGACAAAACCACCCATTCACATACAATAAAAATAGTCCATTTAAAAACATCATAAACTTTAGAGATATTTTT
This sequence comes from Neotoma lepida, assembly GCA_001675575.1. Lineage (NCBI taxonomy): Eukaryota > Metazoa > Chordata > Mammalia > Rodentia > Cricetidae > Neotoma > Neotoma lepida. The sequence continues at coordinate 43,492 of LZPO01034926.1, forward strand.
GTGATGTATTAATTTGATTGAACAGTTCTCAAGTGTGAAGTTAGCAGTTGACAAGGTCATGTAGCAATGTCAAAAGGGTGGACACCCCTGGAAGGCATTAGTCTGTATTCTTAACACTGAGTGTTCTGGGAAATGTAAAGAATATTCAATCCCAAAGAAAGAACATTTGGAAAGTAAGTAATCAACTTCTCCAAAGCAGGAGGTTATCATCAGAAGGCTAACTTGACTGATGCTATTGAAATGTGCCTTAACTTGGATCCTATAGAGTGTACTCCCACTTAAAGCTCTCCAAGACATTAATCTCTTCAGGGAAAATTCACCACGTCAAACAGAAAGGCCATACCTGATTGTCTTCAAGGGCACACTATTATCTTTTAAAGTCTCCAAGGTCACTGCTACTCCACTCTTCCCCAAGATACTCTGGCCCAGGTCCAGAGTTTCCAGCTTCAGGTTGCTAGCAATGGCAATGGCAAGTGCCTGACAATACAGTGGACTGATGGAGCATCCACAGAGCCTTGAATGAAAAAAAGAACAGCATTAACTCCTCAGCAATCTCCCGCTGAGGGCTTGTACAGTATTGCTAGGGATCCTGCAGTAAAGAAATGTAGGATCAGACCAGAGCTACTTAAGGCCCTATCTCCAAAAAAAGTGTTTTACTCAGGGGCTAAGGATGTAACTCAGTGATGAAACACTTGTCTAGAATCCACAAGTAAGAGGTAGAGTCATTTCTCAGCAATAGAGAAATGTAGTGAGAAGTTGGGGTATGGTTCAGTGGTAGAGTGTCTATCTAGTATGCACAAGGTGATGAAAGGTTTCACACCCAACATATACAAAAAAGAACCACACACAGAAAGTGCTTGCCCACAAAGTGTTTGACTCATAACTAGGAAAAGGTTCACTTAAGAAAACTGACCCTTCCTTCTAGAAGCTAGCAATAGTCATTAGATCCTCAACTAGGGGTGGGACTTCATGCCCACCTCTCCCTCTGTACTGGTTAGTTTTATGTCAACTTGACCCAAGCTGGAGTCANAGAGGAGGGAGCCTCAACTGGAAAAAAGTGCCTCCAGAAGATCTGGCTGTAGACAAGACTATAGAGCATTTTCTTAGTGATTGACAGGGACTGGCCCAGCCCACTATTGGTGGTACCATCTCTGAACTGGTGGTCTTGGGTTCTATAAGAAAGCAGGCTAATCAATCCATGAGGAACAAGCCAATAAGCAGCAACCCTCATGGCCTCCACTTTCAGCCCCCACCTCCAGGATCCTGCAGCCTTGTTTTGAGTTCCTGTCCTGACATCCTTCAGTGATGAACAGTGATGTGGAAGTATTAGCCAAACAAACCCTTCCCTCCCCACCTTGCTTTTTGGTCATGGTGTTTCATCACAGCACTAGTCACCCTAACCAAGACAGTCTCTAATGCTTGGATTTTGTCTGGTTTGAGCTTTACCTGGTCTTGTACATGCTGTAACAATCATTTTGCATTCATATGCAACAATATGTAACATGTTTCATTGTAGTCATCTACCACTTTGNCTCTTTACAGTCTTTCCACTCTGTCATCCTGGAACCTTAGGATGAGGGATTGTGATATACACATCCAATTTATGTAAGGTTGACCGCACTCCAGTGAATGACCACACATCCAAGAGTATACAATTGGNACAAATCAGTTGCACAAATTTGACNTAATGGTCACAAAATCGGGTAGGTAGGGAAAGGGGAGTGGATCCCCCTTGTCAACTCCATGTTGCCTTTGCTCTTGTAAAGGGAAGGGAAGTTCCTGTTCACACAAACATCGNNCTGCCAATTCACCCCTAGTTCCATTCAAACCTTGACAGAAANTGTTAAGAATTCCCAGTCACAGCNGAAACAGAACAGAAGCACCTATAATTTTAGTATTGTTNTTCTTTTCTCATCTCTGCAGCCATGAAATGATTTCATTACCTAGGTTCTCTTTCCCAGAACCCTGGCTTCAAAGCAGGTTGCATCATTGAATTGTGTTTGGCTGAGGCTTAGAAGAGAGAAGGGGAATGAGGTTCGCCATGCTCCCATCTTTATGGGACCACTGCATTTGCTGGGTGTGGTATAACATTTAGTTGCCTGATTACTGAACAGGGGCAGGACCTCTGCTTCCTGATCATTGCATCCCAACAGAAGCAGTGTTCTCCAGAAACTCACCTCATTGCAAACTGTTCCCATCCCATGTCCTCAATGCCCCTGAACAATGTTGTGAGCATCCAGTCAGTTACCTACACTGAGTCCCAAAGGGGNTTATCTGAAAGGAATGGTATTTCTGCAATCTGAGATATTCTATGTTGGAAGCAATCCAGGTAAATGTGCCCCCACTCCTCCTGTATGCTGAGTTCCGTGATGCTATTCAGGTTGTTCCATTGAGTACTGAGAGGACAAATGCTTTGCACCTGTGGCTTCCTGGAGCATGCTGACCTTTCCTTGACCCTGGGTGCTGAGGCATGTGGCAGGGTCATTCTCAGAGGGTATATAAGAAAGCTGCTTTTAGTCCCGTGAGAGAGAGAGATGCTTGTAATCTGACAGTGTGTGCTGTGTTCAATCCCGACTCCCTCCACCAGATCCAGACTTGTGCCATGCAGCCGCGGCAAATGGAGGTTCCACCGAGATATGGAAAAGAGGACCAGAGGACGGGGTTGCTCCTGAGAGGAGTGTATTGAGGTAAATCCCGACGAGGACGGGGTCCCTCCTGGAGTGGAGTGAATTGAAGCAATAAGAGTAGAGAAACAAAGCACAGAAATTAAGAGTAGTACTGCAGCCGCATGTGTTACAACGATTGCTGAAGCAAGTCCGTGGTTTTTAACAAACGGGACTAAATATTCCTGATTGAAAAAGGAGCTGGGGCTCTGCAACCTCATGAACATGATGCGGGGCTCTGTCTGCATTGAGAAGAACAATGAGCTGTGTTACCTGGCCACCATTGACTGGTCCCAGATCCTGGACTCTGTGGAGGACAACTACATTGTGCTCACAGTTTGTGGAAAGGTGCTGGACACATAGTCATTGTCAAAAGGTTTGCCCGACCATCTGTAAGTCACATGGCTGCACGGCTGGAGGCCTGTGCTGCCACGGGGAGCGCCTGGGCGGCTGTTCAGAGCCCAATGACCCCACCAAGTGTGTGACCTGTCACAACTTCCACCTGGACGGTCGTTGTGTGGAGACCTGTACTTCTGGGACTGGCGCTGTGTAAACTTCAGCTTCTGCCAGGACCTTTACTGCAGATGCAGGGGCTCGGGGAGGCCTGGCTGTCACTGGTGTGTCATTCGCAGTAGCGGGTGC
>LZPO01034926.1:60894-77487 GCA_001675575.1 Neotoma lepida
TATTCACCTAAGAGGAGACAGAGGGACACAGTACTGACCTCCGTGCTGGGCCTCTCTCCTTGCTTGCAGACAACCCGGGCCCAGGACATCACTGCCTAAAGGTTCCTCCACAGGGCTCAGCTCTGGAACAGCCTTCCCTCCTGCTCCCTGGAGCCCTGCTTCTAGAGTGGACAGATGGTCCAGGATTAAATAGATATCAGCCANAAATGCTTAAGCACCTGTGCTCCATCCTCCAAGATTTTAACTTAATTGGCTGAGGGTGGGTTTTGGTGAGTCAGGATCTTTAGCCAGCACCCTCAGGTTACTCTAAGATGCAAGTCCCTTCCCAGACCACCTGAGTTGGGTAGAGTAGGATGCTATTATAGTAAACTTAAAATATATACATTTTATTTCCTTAGATAAGGTCTCATGTAGCACAGACTGACCTTGAAGTGACCATGCTCAAAGATGACTTTGAATCTCTGAAGTGCTGAGATTACAGGCATGCACCACCNTGCCTGATTTATGTGGGGCTGGGGTGTTGAACCCCAAGGCCTTGCACATGCTAGGCAAGCACTTTGCAAACTAGGCTTCATCCCACCCATGTAAAATTGAGGGTTTTGTGAGTGGTCCCTGACTCTCTGTAACATCCATAGTAAAAAAAACAGGAATATCTTTTGCTAAAATACTTGACCTTAGTTCCTGAAAACTCTTGGGAGTATAAGACAAAGATAAGAAGGCAAGTCCAGGTACACTACAGCTTGACTTAAGGTGATTTTAGGAATAGTCCCAGGCAACCACAATACTGAAGGGCTCATTGCCACAGGAACCAACCACGTGTGGAACTTTTAGCTCCACTTCCATTTGACCTCCGTGGAGGGAAGAAGGACCATCACTCAAGTGGATCACTGGTGGCCAGTGGTATAATCACCCATGCCCACTTACAAGCCTTTATAGAACCCCACCCCAAAGTATGGGGCCTGGAGGAATTATCTTGTCTGTAAACAAGAATACTCCCACATGCCAAGGAACTAGAGTACCCCAGCTCCTTGAAAACAAGACAATCTGGCTGGGGACCCTTGTAACTCTCACCCTGCCTCTTATACTGCCTTCTTCTGGCTGTTATCTGTGTCCTTCAGAATACCATAACCATGGGTAACTGCACACTAATGAGTTTGCCTGTGTTCTGTGAGCCATGTAGCAAACTTCACTGAGCACAGGAGGGCATTACAGAAGCCTCCAAATTATAGGCAGCTAGCTAGTCAGAAATACAGATTGCAGCTTGAGACATGTGATTGAGGTTGGAAATGAGGGAGATAACACAGCTCCTCTGTTTTGCAAAAATTCTTGCATTTCCTTTAAAAATAAAATATTGGCAAAGAATAACACACGCATGCACACACACAAATGAAGGTGTATCCAGGAAAATGGATATAACTAGAAATAACCAGATTGGCATAATTGAGTCATTCTCAGAAAGGAAAATAATGAGTTTTCTCCTACTTGTGGAACCTTTATAGGTATATAAACTTGTGTAAATACTAGTGACATGAAATTCGAAGAAAAGCTGCCTAGAAACAAATGGGGTGGTAGTTAGGCATGGGGGATATGCACCAAGAACATTGTATACTTGCATAAAAGTGACTTCATGTGGTCCTGTTCAATAATAATAAACTGTTAAATAAAAATCATAAGACTCATCATGGATTCCAGCAAGCCAAACTAAAACCAAAATGGAGTCATGCATGCTAAGATTCTAGATGGGCATGAGGAAACCAAATTGTTCATCTGACTTTTTAAGAAATCGGTGCTCAAAGGAGAAGAAATCTCTGAAGGGGGCCAAATTGATTTGAGTAATATGTTTCCCTCTACCTTAATTCTGTCACAAAAGAGATCATCTGAGGACTGGGATTTGACTGAGAGACAACACACCTGCCTGCCATGTAGAAGGCCATAGGACTGATTGCCAACACAACAGNAAAAAGTGTGAAATTTCCAAAATATATCTGGGAAATTGATAGTGTTTCAACTAGTTCATTGAGAAGTTTAAGTTCAAAAGCATTGCAGAACTGGGCAAAAGTCTCAGAACTAAGCCGGTACGATGAGTCAGGCCTTACATTCAGGAGGCTGAAGCAAGAGGATTGTCATGAATTGGAGGTGAGCCTGAGCTACAGGGTGAGTTCAGATGAACCTAGATTACAAAATGAGACCATGTCAAAAGAAAGTCTCTTGGGCATGGTGAGCATATGTTTAATCCCAGCACTCAGGAAACACAAGCAGGTAGATTTCTGTCTGTATAAGGTCAGCCTGGTCCACACGGTGAGTTCCAGGACAGTGGGGGTGGCATAGTAAGAATCTCAGAACTATTAGAATAAGCAGAATCTCTGTCATAGAGATTAGCATTTCTTTTTGCAAAAATTTCTTTTCTAATGAGGGACTGGATCATGTGCTGTAAGAGATTCCTCAGATAAAATCCAGTAGCTTGATCAATAAATAGATGACTTGAAATCTAGTATTATGACTCAGTACTAGAATACTTGCTTAGCATGTGTGAAGCCCTAGGTCCCATCCCCTAGTCACACAAACACACACACATACACACACACACACACACATCAGAAAGCCAAGACTGGTATTTTTAGACAGGGTCTCATTTTGTATTCCAGCTGACCTTAAACTCTTGATCAACTTCATTAAATGCGGAGATTACAGGTGTGTATTGCCATACTCAACCAGAAATTCATCTTAAATGTATGTGTGTGCTAGTGTGTGTGTTTACTGAAATCTAGATTCCTGGACCAGTGAGATGGCTCAGCAAGTAAGGGTTCTTGCCACCAAACCTGACAAACTGAGTTCAATCCCCCATCCTCAGGACCCACATAATGAAAGAATGTAACTACACCTACAGATTGATGTCTGACTTCCACCTGTGTGCAACATCACACACACACAAAATAATAATAAATGTGATAAAAATTAATAAATAAATCTAGATTCCTATGAGAGAAAAAACAATTACTTGTCATTCTTTTCCACCATTACCATCTCTTGTCTTTCCCCCTCTCAAGTCCCCTTTGACTTTCATTACTCTTTAATGTTTGACAGCAACCTGAACTAAAAACAGACTCTTGGGACATTAGCACTGTCCAATAACACCCTGGAATGGAGAAGTCTATTTGCAAACAAAATTGCAAACCACTGGTATAGCTAGGAGCAGCATGGGGCTGGGATGGAAGGTCGGGCTCCACCTATCCCCTTCCTAGATAGAAATTTCTCAGTGGTGGGATTGATTCCCAGGGGCCAATCACAGGGCTTGGGTGGGAAGGCAATCACTTTTAAAAGTGCTCTCCCACACCTGTAGCACTGGGAGTCTGAGTAGATGCTGGCTTTGGAGAGGTGAGCAACNTGCTGGCTATTTACTCTTCTTTTGGGTATCTCTGTGATTTCCTTCTCCCTTTCTCTGAATATGTGGATGTCTTGCCAGGAAGAATTATGAGGTGTATGGTTTGCATGCAAATTTGATTCTTTGAAACAGGGTCTCATGGAGCCCAGGCTGGTTTTCAACTTGCCCTATAGCTAAGGATGTCTTTGAACTGATTCTCCTGCCTCTAACTCNAGCATGCTGGGATTACAGGCTTGTATCTGTACTCAATTTATGCAGCATTTTGTGCATGCTAGGCAAGCACTCAACCAACTAAACCACATCCCCAACCCTCAGAACTTCTCTGTGCAAATGTTGTAATGAGCTTGGAGGGGCCCTCCCCAATGACTTCTTCTAAGACTTAAAACAGCTTTTCCTCTGCTGGAACCCAGGTCCAGGATAATGGTTCAGAGACTCAGAGNGGCATGTGTGGTGTTGATCATAGCAGAAGTCTGGTGCCAGGGTCTTTCTGTTCTGAGGGGATTTAGAGCACAGAGATACAGAAAACTGCAACACCCGAGCCTACCAGGTGTCATGCCAAGCTGTGGGCTGAGTCTGGAAAATGCTATGGTTTTGTTCTGAGAGTCCCTTCTCCCCTATACCCTTTCCTNNCCCCCTTAATTTTTTGGACATGGTCTTGCTGTAGTCCAGGCTACCTCAAACTCAAGACAATCCTCCTGACTTAGCCTTTTGAGNTACATNACTTGTATGATCCAGCACGCCTGGGCTAACATCTCCCCTTAACAGAGGACATCACATTTTGTTTATAGAGATGATGTAACATCTTAAGGTCATTTTAGTTCAGCCTCAGGATCAAATCTATGATGATCTGTCCCAGTTACTGTCTGCACGTGATTTACATTTGTTTCCTGGGTGCATGTGTTATCCCCTGTCATTCAATGTATTTCCNGATCAGGCATTTTCACTGCCTCCTTAAACTTTAAGCAAGTGTAACTAAACTTAACCTGCCTGTATCTGACTCACCTGGGCATGGCTGCCAGCACTGAGCATTGCCCAAGTAGCAGGTGTAATTTATTTACCCAGAAGGATTCCTCAGGAGGCCAGCACAGGGAGCTGCCCCACTTCCCCACAGCCTGTTAGTACANGAGAGAGGGAAGCAGGAGTTTGGGCTTCGTAATCCTGGAAGTCTCAGTGAGGTTTCATACTAACTCAAGTCTGTACCACATACCTCTGAGTGATGCACACAGCTACCCAGTGCACACTCACACACCCTTGCATGACCCCCTTTGTTTTTCTAGAGTATTTTGGTANGGAAGTCATTTGACATTACAAGCTCTTTATTTGATGTGCTGAGGGCCAAACCCAGGTTCTTTTTGCTGCTCAACACCATGCTCTANTCACTGAGATACATGCCCAGCACCTCAATAGAATCCTACTGCTAGCCGGGTCTTTTTTTCTTTCTTTTCAATTGTATGAACTGTATCATCTACCCGGTCTATGTAAAGAGTCAGCTAATAACTTGTCTGTGTCATAGCCTTGTGGTCTTACTGAATCCTTTCTACTCATATTTTTTAAGAAAATATTTTTATTCATTTTACATACAATCACAGATCCCCCTCTTCCCTCCTCCCGCACCTCCAGCCTCTACCCGCATCCACACCCCCATTCCCTCCTACCCATATTTTTTCAATTGCATTCTTATCTGTTAATTTAAAAGACTAGTTCTGTGGATGTACTTTATTTTTTAACTGGGAATTGATCCTACAGTCTCCACACACAAGGCAAGCACTCTATTGAGCTGCATTCCAACTGTGTGTGTGTCTGTCTCTGTGTGTCCGTGTCTGTGTGTCTGTGTCTCTGTGCATGTGTGTGTCTCTGTGAGTGTCTGTCTGTGTCTGTCTATCTCTGTGTGTGCGTGTGTCTGTGTCTCTGTCTCTATGCATGTGTGTGTCTCTGTGAGTGTGTGTGTGTATGTGTGTGTCTATCTGTCTATGTGTGTGTCTGTCTGTGTCTCTGTCTCTGTGTGTGTGTCTGTCTGTGTCTGTGTGTGTCATGGAAAATTTGGTTTTCTCCAACAGTCTTAACTTGGTATACAAACCACACTTCAGGGCAGGCCCCTGACCAGCAGTAGATGACCAACATGAAACAAACTCAAGTACTTTGGGAGACTTTTTTTTAATGTATTAATGCTTTGTCTAGGTATTTTCCTTCGGTTTTGTTTTTACTTGAGGTCTTCTGCTTATATACTTTGGTTTCTGGTTTTGTGTCTTTTAAGGGCTTTCTGTGTGTCTAATGTGCCTGTCTCTGCATCTATGTGCTTCTTACGACTTTTCTTTGGCTTTGTTTGTTCTGTCCAATTCTGGTTTATTTTTACTTTATTGTATCTTAAACTTTTTATTTTATAAGTGCTTTCTTGTTTCCTAATGAGAAAAAGGAAGAATATAGATTTGGGTGGGTGGGAGGTGGGAAGAGCCTGGGAGGAGTTGGGAGAGGGGAAACCATAATCAGAATATATTTTGTGGGAAATCTATTTTCAATTTTAAAAAGATAATTAAATTTGGAATTTTCTTACCACAAAACTACTTTGAGGCCATGGGCATGTTCAGCAATTTGATAATATTTCAGCTTATGTGCATGTTCAACCATGTTATCCAACATGAATAGATATCATTTTGATGATTACTCAACAGAGATGAGGGGGAATGAATGAAATAACTCAAGGTACATAGGTGCAAATTTAATGTGTGAACAATTCAGTGAACTTAGAGATATACACCCTCAAGCCATCAGCAGAGGCTATATCATGGGTACAGTCATCCTCTTCTATATGAACAGGGTTGAAAATCCATGTATGTTGTCTATAAAACTTTACCCGTCTCTGGGATCAGGGGCAAATGAAAATAACTTGCTCTTTGTTCAACTGAGTGTCAAGAGATTTTTTCAACCCAAGTTCCTGCTTAATGTTGTTAATACCTAATGCCTGAGATAGGGGATTAATTTTGAGAGTCCTGGGCTTCTTAAAAACATGCAACTGTGTAAAATTATATTGCCTGTTTTGTTTCTGTTCTCGCTTAGAGTTTCTTCTCCATGTGTTCTGTCTGCAAACATGCATGCGTGCTTTCACCTCTCACAGATTCAAAACTCTACCTCTCCATAAACACCATAAGGTAACTACATATCAGGTTGTTATGGAGACGGTGACATAGATTTTATCAGCTTACTAATATACTGAGCTTAAACATAATCAATGATCTCCTAGGAACAGGAGACATGGCATTGTAGACTTCTAATGTGACTTAAGAGTCTTGCATGTTTTCAAAGAGATGAAGACTCTCAGATTAACCCCTTAAATTAAGCCAAGGAATGGAACTCTATGTGAAAATAACCAGTGCCAGGAATTGGCACTTGAAGGAGCAGAATTAACTGTGTGTATAGCTCTGCCATGGCACAAAAGTCACCAGTATTTGAGGTAAGAAAGCTGACTCTTTCTGTTTCTTCCCATAGTTCTCTAAAGCCGGAAATTCAGCTCTTAACCTGTGGGTCAGGATGGAACACCCCAGTCAGCTCCATTTAAATCTGAAGGAGATCCTGAAAAAACTGGACCACACTGAGTTGAACAATTTCAAGAGCATCCTAAAGAGCTATTCTCTGCCAGAGACCCTGAAGCAGATCCCCCAGATCACGTTGAACCTGGCCAATGAAGTTCAGCTAGCAGAAATTCTCACAGTGTACTGCCCCAGTGGTTGGGTGGAGAACCTCACCATGCAGATCTTGGAGAAGCTAAAACGTGCAGATCTCGTGGCGTTAGTAGCAAGAAAACTCGAAGGTAAGCAGAAACCATTCCATACTGTGTCCTAGAAAAAGAGTGATTTCCTTAAGGGGTCTGTATATCTANAAATAAGTCAGACATGATGGATGGCACCTGGAATCCTAGTGCTGGGAAGGCTGAGGCAAGAGAATTGTTTTGTGTTTTAGACTATCCTAGGCTATATGGTAAGTCACTGTCTCCAAAAGAGGAGGGCTGAGGAGATAGCTCAGCCAGTAAAGTGCTAACCCCTAACCTGAGTCTGATCCTCAGAATTCATTTCTTTTTTCAAAAAAGCCAAGCATTATAGCATGCATATAATCCCAATACTGGAGAGGTGAAGATAGGAAGCTCCCTGGGGCCAGGCAGCCTAGCCTAATTGCTGCTGAGCTCCTGGCCAACGGAAGACTCTGCCTCAGAAACCAAGGCATATGGTGCCTGAATAACAACACTAACAGTTGTCCTTTTGCCCATACACACACACATGCTCACACACTCACTCACACTCACACTCTCACACATGTGCACACTCACACACTCGCTCACACACTCGCTCACACACTCTCTCACACTCTCTCTCACACTCTCACACTCTCTCACACTCTCTCACACTCACACACACTCTCACACATACTCGCTCACACACACTCACACACTCACACACTCTCACACATACTCGCTCACACACACACTCACACTCTCTCACACTCATACTCTCACACACTCACACACACATACACTCTCACACACTCACACTCTCACACACACTCTCACTCTCACACTCTCTCACACTCTCTCACTCTCTCTCTCACACTCTCTCTCACTCTCTCACACTCTCATACACACACACACACACACACACACACCTCTAGAGCCTATGATCTCACAACCATACCTGAGCTCCCTCCTGTGGGATAAGCCTTAAGGACAATCAGGAAGCAACTTGATACCCCCATAAGAGTCAAGCCAGATTGACTGAGAGAGTTGTAACCCCTCTGGGGTCTGGAGTTCTGAAAGGGGCAAATGTCTTCTACTTCTTTCTTTTTCAGAAGCACCACTGAGAACACCTGGTAGAAGGAATTCTCTTTTNGTGTTAGGTAAGTTTCTTGNGGATAATTTTTATTCATGGAATATTGAGGACCTAGGNATTTCTTTTTTAAAAAAAATATTCTGCCTTGACCACCAAAGGATATGAAAAGACAGACCATGAGGCAGGGCCTGTCCCACAGCATGTACTGATTGGGGAATGTGGTAAACTCCAGCAAGGTTCTATCTAGTAGGAGTCAGCAGGTACAGATGAGGGTGGAGAGAAGTAAACTGTCCCTTATCCTGGGAGATAGGCTAGGGTGGGGTGTTTTTNCCTTTTTTTTTCTTTTTCTCTCTTTNTTCTTTTTGTCTAAAATTTTATATATGTACACAATGCATTTTGATCATTTCCACCCATATTCCATGCCCTGTGGTTTATACACCCTCCACTTNCCCCTCCCAATACGATCTTTTCNTTTTTTTGTCCTCTGAGCCAACTTACTGTATGTGCATGGGTGTCNAAGCATCTACTAGAGCATGCAATCCTCTCAGGGTTGTGTCTTGGTTTAATTCTTGTTTCTTTTGTTAACCAGTAAGTTTAACTAGCATTGCTTAAAGGAGCATAGGAGCGGGCCTNTTTACAGGAACATGAGGCACGGTACCAGTGGATACATCACTGAGGAAAATATGGCTCCCTCCANGATGGAATGTTGGTGGGCTCAATCTTACACAGGTAACCACAGACGCTAAGAGGTCGAGAGTACAACAGCCTCGTTATGCCTGGAACACAGCGTCCTGCAACACTCCTCCTCCTCTCTGGCTCTTACATTCTTTCCTCTCTTCTGCAAATGTCCCCTGAGCCTTGGAAGAGGTGACATAGATGTCAGNTTGGGGCTGAGCATCATGCAATGATCACTTAGCCCCAACACTTAGTTATAAGTCTGGAGTTAACCGCCATTCACTAACAAAAGCTGACCTAGAGTAAAGATGAATAAATTATGCAATCCTGAAAGCCAAATAAAGACCCCCATCATCTATTTTTCCTTAAAACTCATGAGCCTAGAGTCCATTCTACAATCTTTACAATTCTGTTTTATTTGTTTGTATGTGTATGGTATGCGTGTATTTGGCGTGGCACACGTACAGATGTCAGAGGGCAACTTGTAGGTCTCGGTGAGAATTTCCCATCTTCTGCCTTGTAGCCTCTGTATCACACTCCAGCTATCAGCCTCGGTGGCAAATGCCTTTACCTGCTCATCTCTCTTGTCATCACAATTTTTGTATTTTTTAAGTGGTAGAATACAGAGGGAGATGTCTCAGGGAGGCATGTGGAGTTCAAACTTCAGTGTCAGTTAAGTAGCTTTTATAGGATGCTTCTNNTTTTATGTNTGACTTTGTTAAAACAGGTTCTCACCATGTAGCTCAGGCTGACCTTGAACTTATGCCTCGTGCCACAGCCTCCCTGANGCTAGCTAGCATTATGGCCCTGTGCTTCCGTGACCAGTCNTCACACGGGTTTTATATGAATACAACATGCCTATTTGCCTTTATTACCTGTAGCTTCTTTCCGACAGAAATTAAAAGGTACAGGCAAAGCCATCTGGGTTAAAAGCAGAAATTATTTACTGCCTAGCCCTTCAAAGGGATACTGATTGACTGGCCCTGGCCATCTTAGTGTCCTTTCCTGTGGTTGTGATAAAATATCTTGACAGTGGTAACTTAAGGNAGAAAGGGTTTATTGGGACTCATAATTTCAAGTTACAGAACATTGTGGGAGAGGAGTTATAAAGTCAGGTGCCTGAGAGAAGTGGTCACATTACACCCACAGTCAGGAGCAGAAAAGAGGGTCTGGGGTAATTCTCAGCCCTTAAGAGCACTTACTGCTTTTCCAGAGGACCTGAGTTAAGTTCCCTCAGTACCCTCATCAGGAAACTCACTAATGCCTGTAATTCAAGCTCCCAAGGATCCTACACCTTCTTCTGGACTCCTGGAGTACATGAACACATATGACACACACAATTACACAAACATATACATAAATAAAATAAAAATGTAAAAGCAAAGAGAGCAATGAATGCATCCCAGTGCTCAGCTTGTCCTCTCCATTTTATACAGACCAGGATACCCTGCTCAGGGAAGCATCCCACCACAACCAAGATGAGTCTTTCCCTATTAATTAACCAGAATCAAGACAATGCCTCATGTACAATCTCAGAGGTTTATAATCTAGACAATTCCTCACANATGTGCCCAGCNGCTTCTTTCCTCCATGCTGAGCTGACAAAGTTAACGATCATACGGATTTGGGGTATCAATTTTTGTCCAATTTTCTCTTCTTGATATTGCTGGTGTACTATAAAATATGACTTGGGCTCAAAGCAGCAGTAAATGAAAGATGATTTAGAAGGTCCCATGATCATTCATGCCTAAGCCCAGACCATGCAACTGCTTCTAGGNGTGTGTTAGACCATCAACTGATATCGTAATATCTACTATCAGAGCTCAGATTTGACAAGGTTTTAAGGAATTGTACTTGCTACAAGGTAGATAGATGGTTAACTAGACATTCTGAGTAAACTAGCACCAGATTATGTTTGTTCAAAATATTTAGTGGAGAAAGTTNGAGTTTGTTCAAGGTGCACAATGACATGATTGTTTGATCAAACAAATAACCTGTGTNTGTGTGTATGTGGTGGTTATATCTAGATTAAGCGATCTATCACCAAGAACTTAGTTGTGTGATAAATAAGTTTTTTCCTCTTTTCAAATGTCTTGCTGTATAGACCAGGCTGGTCTCAAACTTGAAATCCTCATGAATCTACCTTACAAGTTCTGGAATTAGAAGAAGCTACCNCCATGTTTAAGTTTGGCTCTTGTACATTTCATATCTAACTGAGGTCATCCAGTGCCTGCCTGTCTCNCTGTCTCTGACTCCTTTCATTTGGCATTCCTTTAATTTTTTACTTGTGTATGTCCAACAATATGCACTCCCACATGTGGCTGCATGTGTATACACCCATGCACANGGAACCAGAGGAGGACTCAGGGCATTCTTTGCCTTATCCTCTTGAGATTGGATCTCTTACTGAACCTTGGGCTAGGCGCCTATGAACTAGCATGCCACACTAGCCCTCTTTTCTCTGCCTCTTACCACACTGGGGTTACAAGAGTTCATGGCCAAGCCCAGGTTTTTACATGGGTGCTGGGGATTTGAACTCTGGTCTTCATGCTTGCACAACAAGCACTCTTACCCACTAACCTATCTCCCCAGCCACTTTAAAAACTTACTCTGTGACNGTGTTATCCCAACACTATCTCTTGTGTATGACCAATGTATCCACTCAGCACATTTCAGAGAGCCTCAACTTCAGACTTGATTGCTAACTGGTCATTTTCTCAGCATACTGTGCTGTCCCTGCTTACTGCCACCTTGTTTCTAGCCATCCAGTTCCCTCTTGAAATCTTGCTGATGAATGCGTTCAGCATGTAATCTTCCCTGAATTTCAGATGCTTGTGCCCAGTTAGCTCCTGGATATTTTTCCAAAGTTCTGCAGATTCTCCTAACTTTCTTTGTGTGTATATGTATATATGGACATGTATTCTTGTGAGTTCGGGCTTGTGCGTGCCACAGCCACATCTAGAGATAAGAGGACAACATCAGGTGTTCATCCTCTCCTTTCACCTTATGTGAGGNGGGTCTCTTGTTCTTTGCTGCTGTGCTCCAGGATAGATAAGTCATTAGCTCCCAGAGATTTTGTCTCCATCTCCCCAGAAGAAAAATGGGGTTTCAGATGTTCACTACTGTGTCTAGCTTTCTGTGGGCTTCTGGGTATCCAAACTGAGACCCTTACACCTTGAAAGCAAGTGTTCTACCCACTGAGCCTTCTCTCCAGCTCCATAACTCACCTACACACAACCCAANGTTTAGTTTCAAATCCTTCATTGAGATTCACTGAACTACCCTGTTCTGTGGTTATTCATTCCAGACTATAGGGAGTTCCTCCACAAGGCTTGTTAATGCCTTTAGGAATAACCTTATGTGCCGCTGTTCCTCATACCATGGAACATCACATGCTGTGTGACACTTTGGTCAGTGGTGGGACACATAGGATGGTGGTCCCATGAGATTATGACAGGACTGAAAAGNTCCTCTCAGATGACATCAGAGACATTTTAACCTAGCAGTGCAAAAAGTACCTCATGCGTTAGATGTGGTTCTGGCATAAGTAAACCTATCATACTTCTAATCGAATTAAAGTATAGAATGTGTACTTATGCGTAGTGCCATGGCACTTGGTAATGAATTTATCATACTATTCATTTTATCCTTGTAGTCTATACCTTTTACCTAGAAAGGGGTGTGTTCTGCCATAAGTAAACCTACATGTCCATGTGTATAGAGGTGTGGCTACAGAAGATAGAAGTCAATGCCTGCTGTCCTCGGTTGCTCTCTACCTTATTCCTTTGTTTTATTTATTTTTCTCATTTTTTCTTAGAAAATTTCCTATGTTTTGGTCACATGCCCCATTTCCCCTGAACTTCTTCCAGNTCCATCTGCCCTTCCTTACACACCCAATTTTATACCCTTCTTTTAACTCATCAAGCACAGTTTTGCTACCCATATACTCTTCAATATATGGCCTCCCACTGGAACATGATGAGCCTACCAGGAGCCACAGTTTTAAAGAAAATTTGTTCTCCCTCTACCTGAAACTACCACCTGCTAACTGCTTCTTAGCCAGGGGTGAGATTCTGTGCTCGTCTCCCCTCTCCCTGCTGCATTTTATCTAACCTGAGCCTGTGTATTCTGACTCCACCACAGTGAATTCGTATGCAACTGCCCTGCTCTGTCCAGAAAACAGTTTCCATCCACCAACTGTGACTCTTACAAACTTTACATTTCTTCTTGTGCAATGATCCCTAAGCCTCGGGAGGGGNAGGATGTGATAATAGGTGACCCATGTAGGAATGAGCACAGTCTTCTTCTATGTACCCTTGGTCCATTCTTGTATTAGTCACCATCTACTACAAAAAGAAGTTTCCCTGATAAGGGTTGACCACTGCACTAATCTATGTCATTTTCTATGCACTAATGCCATTTTCTGAGATGAAGTCTCTCACTGAACCTGGATCTTGACAGTTTGGCTAAACTGTCTGTCCACTAAGTCCCTAGGATCCTCCTGTCTCTATCTCCCCAGCACTGGGATTCAAGATGTGTGCTTCTGCATCTTAAAGAGGTGCTGGAGATGTGAACTCAGTTCTCCGTCTTTTCCCAGAAAGCACTTTACCAGCTGAGCCACCTCCTCAGCCCCTTATAAGCACTTCTGTAAAGTCATCTGCAATATTATTGGTAATAAGGGACTGGGGCAGGTGTTTCCAGGTTCTTGACCTCATAGCCAAAGAACTAAAAAATAGGGGCTCGTGCATATTTGCAAAACAAGCAAGATGACTGTATTCAAAACAGAGCAATAGAGTAGAATAATACAGAGGAATGAAACATCAAGATTGACAGCAGGCTGCATGAGTGAGTATTCAAGAGTCCTAATTTTTTTCCTTGGGGCTTCCTTTTATGGGTTTCAAGTGAAGGAGGTGCTGGTTACTCAGGGGTGCAGTTTGCATGGTTCTCTGTTTTGATAGATTAGGTCATGTGTTCATTTTTCCTACTGCATATGTCCCATCCATAAAATGTGTCTTATTTTAATGATATACATGTCCAATTATGGATAAACACTAGGTAAGGAATAGGGAATTCTCCCTAAAAGCTTACTAGAGAATGAAGTTTTGCTTTCCTGCTCATGCACTCAAAAGCAGCTCAGGACAAATCAGCCTTTCTAAACTTCATACCCAGATACAGTGGNAATACAGTTGAATAGAAACTATATAAATGTATTAGCTAGGGTAGTGAAGATTCTTGTTCAGATGTGGTATTGCATAGCCANAAGTTTCTGAGGTTGCAAGGTGCGATGTTTGGAGGAAGGCGTACTTAAACAGTACATTCAGGTAAAGGAGCTAGCCTGCCACGTGCAACATTACAGAGGGTAGTATGCATAATCCAAAAGTAAATGGGTTCTTGGGGCACTAGCCTGTCTTCTAGCTTTGCCTGTCTCCATGTTATACTAGAAGCGGCCTCAACAGTCTCATGTGGAACTACATCTTCTTGATTACATCAAGAGGCTGTGTTATATGATTGGATTGCACCTCCAAGACTTGTGTGAGAACACTCTGTGGCATACCAGATGCCACAAAAAATAAACAACCTAGTGATGCATTTCTCCCCCTTGCTAAGCCACACATGAATACCTCCTAAGCTGTGTTGGAATTCTCTTACCAGAAAAAGGAGCATAACTCCAAGGTCAGGAGCTGAGGTACTTCCATTTATATGTCCAGTGTCTCCTTCACATTCTCTTTGCATAATCTGGGTATAAAATGATGGTGCTCTGTTGGCTAAACTTGTACTGTCTCCAAGCCCTGCTCTCTCTCCAGATTATAGATCTTATACAATGACAAATGAAAACTGTCTCCCTTCTTTCAGAAACTGCACGTGATTCACCAGTTCAGCGGGACAGAAACNTACAAGGAGCTGAAAAATCAGGTTAGTTTTACAGCATTCACTGTTACTGTAAGGTAANCAAAGTCCACATCCTCCTTCACAACTCCCTCTGAAAACTCCGATCTCTCCCCTATCCTGATTCCTCTACCATTTTGTTTTCATAGCTTTATACATGAGCATTGTTTCTACATCACTCCAGCCTGTCCCTCCCCACCTCCAACTCCTCCTCCGTGTTCCTTACTCTCCCTCTCTAATTCATGACCTCTTTAATAACTTTTATGTTCTCTCAGTTCACAATCAATTTTTTCTTTATTCCTGACTCATTCAATATATCCCAACCACAACACCCCTTCCCTCCACTTCTCCTAATTTTTCCCCACCTCCCCTTTCCCATAGATCCACTGTCCTTCCATTTCCCTTCAGAAAAGTGCAAGCATCCCAGGGATTTCAACCGACCAAGGCAAAACAAGTTATAGTAAGACTAGACACAAGCCCTTATATCAAGGCTGGACTAGGCAACANAGCAGGAGGAAAAGAGTACCAAGAACAGGCAAGAGTCAGACAGTCCCTTTCNCACTGTTAGAGGAGTCTCACAAGAACACCAAGCTTAACAACCACAACATACATGCAGAGGACCTAGTGCAGACCTCTGCAGGTTCTGTGATTGATGCTTCAGTCCCTGTGAGCCCCTACGAACCCTGCTTAGTTGATTTTTGTGGACCATGTTCTTCTGGTGTCCTCAACACCTCTGGCTCCTACAATCCTTCCTCTGCCCTCTCCCANCATGTTCCATGAGCTCTGCCTAATGTTTCTGTTGGGTGGAGGGCCTGCATCTGCTCCCATCAGTTGCCGGAGGACCCTCCCTGATGTTGATTGGGCTAGGCACCAATCTATGAGTATAGCAGAATAGTTAGAAATCATCTCATTTACTTTTTTTTCTGGTCAGTTGTGTTTGGTTCATCCCTAGGTCTCTGAGCCATTCATCTTTGGGTCCCCAGCAACCCAGGCAGTGTTGGGCATGGAGTCCCTCATGTGGCATGGGCCTCAATTTAGACTAGTCATTGACTGATCATTCTGACAAGCTGTGAGCCACAATTTCCCCAGCACATCTCGAAGGCAGGACAGGTTGTGGGTCGAAGGTTTTGAGGCTGGGTTTGTGTCCCAGTCCCACCACTGGGAGCCTTGTGAGGTTACTAAAGATGGCCAGTTAAGGCTCTCTACCCTTCATAACTAAGAGTCCTAGCTAGAGTCACCCTCATAGGTTCCAGGAAGTTTCCACTACACTAGGTTTACACATAGCCCCCCAAAAATGCCTCAATATTCCAGTCATCTCTCCCAGTACTCTCTCCCAGTACTCTCTCCCTTCATCCCTCCCTCCCTCCCTCCACAAGCTCCTGTTCCCATCTCCCTTGCCCCGCAAGACACACACAAAATCTATTCCATTTCCCCTTCCCAGAAAGATCCATGTGCCTCCTTCAAAGCCCTCCTTGTTACTTAGCCTCTCTGCATCTATAGATTGTAGTGTGATTTACCTTGACTGCTAATATAATATATAAATATAAATTAGTACATATCGTGTTTGTCTTTCTGGTTCTGGGTAGCCCCTCTCAGGATAATTCTTTCTAGTTCCATCCATTTGCCTGAAAATTTCATGATGTCATTTTTTAACAGTTGAGTAATAACTTAATTGTGTAAATGGCATATTTTCTTTATCCACTCTTTGGTTGAGGAACATCTAGGGTGTTTCCAGTTTCTGGCTATTATGAATAAAGCCACTGTGAACATAGTTGAGTAAGTGTCCTTATGGTAGAATGGATGCTCAAGAATGGTGAGTGGTATAGCTGGGTCTTA